>OX375867.1:106468545-106626371 GCA_947359475.1 Heligmosomoides polygyrus bakeri | reverse complement strand
GACAACATATTCGCCTTCATAACGCTAAGGCCCGTCCGAAGTTCCTTGGTTGATGCCACCACTCAACGCCGTACACTGCTGGAAAGCTGGGCAGTGTCACGAATTCGCCATCGACAATCCGCTCAAAGGCTATCATGCAATACAGAAGCAATCAAATCTGAGAGTAATAGGGGGTGCCGACAAGTAGGCTCTTTCTTTACCGCAACAAACTGATTGAAGAACTATGCCAACCCTCAGATGGGTGCCAGAAATTTGACTTCCATAAACCAGCCGCCTAGTCCTCATGTCCACTTCCATTGACTGTCCCCACCGTCTTCAAAGTTGCTTCAGTCTCCGCTACAGGAATTTTTTGGGCGAGACTAAGGGTTTAAGCCGCTCGAAGAATGGTTAGATAGGAAGATCCTATTGTGGAGATTTCCGCGAAATAATTGCGCCATCTCACACATGCTGACGATTCAAAGGAAGATTACCGTTCTCATCGATGATGTCAAAAACCGATATCTTCGGTTTGTTTGAGGCCATTCTTACTGAGTCGATACGAATGATCCTCACTATCACATGACTGGAACTTCCCGTAGATATCCCTATAATAGATGGTTTCTACAACAACACTTTCTTTCCAGCATTTCTTCCCCTCTTGGTACTCCCACCGGTTATCAACTGGTTTCTCGTTGAAAAGCATGTAGATACTGCGAGTTTTCTCGTGCTTTCGCCCACGTCATCTGTTCACAAGTACGCCTGCTTGTAAACCTTGTGTCGATCTAGTTCGTAGTGCCGACCACCGATCTTGAACTTGACGTATTACGTCGGTAGCTTCCTTACCAAGCCGACATCAAAACTCCACTTATGCCGAATCTAGTTGTTTGTTGCATGAAGTATATGAGTGCTTTTCGAAATATCACTAAAATTCGTCACTTGTAGCAAAACCCATTTTTAAAGCAATTTTAGCATTCTATTCTACACGGTTGTAGTATCAATAGTAAAATGTATATTAGAATGTATTAATATCAGACGTTCAGCGGCCTAGCGGCCGCCAACGTCTGGTTGGGGGCTTCGCCCCAAACCCCGAGAGTAGAACAACCCCATCCCATCTGGTTGTGAGCTTCGCCGCCAATCCCCGAGAATAGAACAACCCCAATCTTCCTTCTTTCTTTTTTAGGCCTTCTTACAGTAAAAAACTGGTTTTAATATATAGACTAGTGCAGTGGGACATGGTAGGGGCAGAATTTTCACTGCGCATATAAAGCCCATCCACCCTCCATCACATGCACTCGATTTATTCGTCAAAGCGCTCGTTCTCTACGTGTCGACAAACGGGTAGTGAGAGTCACAATCCGGTGCTTAATCAGCAAAATCACAATTAAAATTAATCTGTATTGGTCGACATCGCTTACGGTCCGACGGCAATAGTACTCCTCCAAATCCCGTGGTTACTCTCTCTACCCCTCTTTCTCCCCTCCCGAAATACTTCCTTTTCTACGTGCTGGCAAAGAAACGGAGTGAGAGTCAAGCACGCACATATGACACTACCGAGTACCGATTCACGTGTCTCTACGTTGCCACGACGTGTATGACACTCCTTCTGCACTCCGGCACACGTGCCACGACTTCAGTCCCTATCGCGGAGAACCCAGCCCGTAGGATGAAGGTAAGGTAGGAGGTAGGATGAAATGGAAAAAATAAATTAGGTGGAATAGGAATGGAATAAAAGACAGTAACAGCAACTCTTCCCTCGTATAGGAATGTCATACACGTTATGTAAATTATCCGTCAATAATGTTTGGACCGAGACGAGAAGACACCACCCCCTACATGCCGTCTACGACTCCGGAGAAGAACTGCTCCGCGAAACATGCGACAGCAGGGGAGTAGGCGGCGTTGGTGTCCTCGTCAACACGCACTTGGCCACGAGTCTCTGACAAGCCGAATCGGACGTCTGCGGCTGAACCGATGTGGTTCCGTGTCAGGTTTGACTGTGTTCGTCGCGTATGCCCCAACATCCGACTACGACGACGAAGAGGTCGAAGCCTTCTACGTGGAGCTGGAGAAGTTCTATAAGGAGGACCACACCTACAAGGTGATCGTCGGCGACTTCAACGCCAAGATCGGACCGCGAAGGTCGCCGGAAGAACTTCACATCGGAACCCACGGTTTGGAGTGGAACGAGCAAGGTGAAAGGCTGTCTGAGTTTATCATGTCGACCAAGACCATCCATGAAAACTCACGGTTCCAGAAGCCTCCATCCCTACGATGGACGTGGGAATCTTTCGGTGGCCAGTTCCACAACGAGATCATCACCATCATCTTCAATCGCAAGTATTGCCTGACCGACGTTTCCGTTGTCCCCAAGTTTTGCACGGGATCGGACCATCGCCTCCTTCGCGCAAGGTTCCGCTTTTTGCGTCAAGGAGAGAAGGACGTGAAGTTTAAGAAGAGGAGTCCCAGAACGACCATCAGCTGGAACCTTTATTCCTCTCTTGCCGGCCTTTGGGAGGATACCGGTATGGACAACATCGACGAGGAATACGACCACTTCGTGCAACATCTCCGCGGTAGTGCTAAGGGAGCAGAGAGCTTGAAGACCACCAAGAGACATCTGTCTCCGGAAACTCTCAAGCTGATACGTCAGCGTGGAGCAGCACGAGCGTCAGGCAACTAACAACTGACATCCGAGCTTGCAAAGCTATGCAGAGCGGCGATAAAAGAACATCTTAAGGAGAGAAGGGCGGAAGTGTTGGCTGAAGCAGCAGCGGCAGGTTTGAGCATCCGCAATGCTCGCTGGAACTTCGCCAACTTCAAGACCAAGATGACCGCTCTGCGACGTCCTGACGGAACCGCCTTCCATAAGGACCATGGAGAAGGTCATCCACGACTTCTACTCCGATCTCTTCGATAGGCACGTCCACCTGCCACCACGCCATCTTCCACAGTATGGATACGTCGTTCCCTCTGTTCTCCCGTCCGAGATCCGACACGCCATCTCGTCAGTGAAGAAACGTACAGAACCCGGTCCTGACAGGATCAGACCCGAACACCTGAAGAACCTCCCGCCAGCGCTCATCAACACCCTGGCGCGGCTCTTCACACGATACCTGTCGGAGTGCAGGGTTCCATCTCAGTGGAAGACCAGCAAGACCGTCTTGCTGCACAAGAAGGGAGACGTGCACGACATTTGCAACTATCGCCCGATCTGCCTGCTGTCCGTAGTCTACAAGCTGTTCACTCGAGTCATCCTGAATAGGATTAGTAGAACGCTGGACGAAGGACAGCCATGCGAACAAGCAGGATTTCGGAGAGGATTCAGCACGATCGACCACATTCACACCATTACGAAGCTCATCGAAGTGTCGCGAAAGTACAAGCTGCCGCTGTGCCTTACCATTCCGACGAGACTGAAGCGGTCCTCGACGCCCTGCTCACTCAGGGTGTTCCTACTCACTTCATCAGAGTCCTTCGAGAGCTGTACAGTGGATTCACGACCAAGATCTCTCCATTCTACAACGACGTCGTCATCGACGTAAAGAGAGGAGTTCGGAAAGGGGATACCATATCCCCGAAGCTCTTCAGCGCCACTCTCGAAAACGTCATGCGCGAACTAGAATGGGAAGATATGGTAGTGAAGGTCGACGGCCGGCAACTACATCATCTTCGCTTCGCTGACGACATCGTGCTCATAAAACCGAGCATCAGCCAGGCGGAGCGAATGCTGGCCGACTTCGGTCGTGTTTGTGGGAACGTTGGACTGCAGCTGAATTTTATGAAGACGATGTTTATGAGGAACGGACAAGTTTCTGATACCCGATTCTCGCTCAACAGAACGAACATCTCCGAATGCTCCAGCTATGTGTATCTGGGTCGCGAAGTCAATATGGCCAACGACCTAGCGCAAGAGCTGAGCAGGAGGAAACGAGCGGCTTGGGGAGCTTTCAAGAGCATCGAAGAAGTCGCGAAGAATAAGAAGAACCTCCGACTCTGTGCACACCTATTCGACTCCACTGTTCTTAATGTCCTAACATACGCCTCAGAGACCTGGGCTATACGAAGGCAGGATGAACACGCGATCAGCGTCGCGCAGCGTGGAATCGAGAGGACGATGCTCGGAGTGACGCGCCTCACGCAAGTGAGGGAAGGCCTCCGGAGTTCCGAGCTTCGAAGATCAGAGAAGCTGTCGCGTGGGCCAAGTTGTCAAAAATTAGGTGGACCGGCTACGTAATGCGCTTCGCAGACGCCCGATGGACGAGAGCCGTCACCGACCCGATTCTGCGGGATGTTAAGAGAACACCAGGACGCCCATCAACGCGTTGGTCGGACTTCTTCGTGAAAGCACCACTAGTTACTGGAAAAGATTTTAAGAATGATTTATTTACTCGTACTTGAAACGACCTATCGAATACAAAGTGTTTTATCCACTTGGTAATGGAGGAATGAATTCTTAAATCCGCAGGTTTGGTCATCAGTTTGTTTAAATGAATCTTATCGAAGGCATCCATGAAGTCAAAGTAAATGACGTCAACGTTGACTTCCTGATCGATGGCTTGAGACCAATCATTCAACGCTGACAACATCAAGGTTTCTGGATCTCGCTGCTTGAAACCCACGGTGTTCATTGGAAATTAGAGGATTAGAATCTAGGTAAGATACAAAAGCAGACTTCAACTTTTCTGTAACTTTGTGACAAATACAGGATAAAAGGATAAGGATAAAGGACGGCGTTACTCAATCCCTTCTGGGATGCGCCAGCGCATTCTGCTTCTACGGGATGTCGTGGAGGCGTCATGAATGCGTATTTGGCCATACAATGACTTGCGGTGGCCAGCCGATGAACAAGTCAGCGCTTTATCCTTCCCAGACAAGTCTGGTACCAATTCACCGACCCCGGAGGGATGGAAGGCTTGGTTGGCCTGGGCGGGAAATCCGAACCAGGAACCTGGTATCGGGTGCACGCGACAGTCGCGCCTCCTTCGACTGCGCTACACGCGCCCACTGAAAAATACAGAAGTAAAACTAATAGGCCGGTAATTGGAACCTAGATAATGAGACGCTTTCTTAGGGATCGGCGTAACAAATGCGTGTTTCCATCGAATCAGTGCTTCACCTTGCCTGTAATGGCATTAAATATATGTTCAAGGGGGTACGAGATTGCAATTGCAACTTTTCAGGTGAAATATGACGGTGTTTCATCTGGAGTAATGGCATGCAAGCTACGTAAAGCACATAACGCATTGTAGATCCCTTCTTTATAAAACCAGATCGTGTCTTCTATACTGGGAGGAGTAACAACAACGGTAGGAGAGTCGATAGTTGCCGAGCAATCCGAAAAATACCTCCGAAAGTGCTTAGCTAGCATGCAGGCCTTCTCGAAGTTCGTTAATGCAGACTTTCCTGTATCATCTTTTAAGGAGGATATTCTCTCAGGACGCTTTAGTACGGAATCTAACAATTTATAAAATGTTGTTCGCTTAGTACCTATAAAAAATTCTTTTTTTAACATATCTATTATACCTATCCAAATGTTGATCAAAGTCGTCTTTTAATTTTTTGAAGCGATGGAAGTGATGTAATGATGGGTGGTGTAGTAGATCAGCCACGCTTTTTGGTTTTGCTCAAAAAGCCTGACCAGATGAGAGGGAAGGTTGCTGAAGTTTAAGGAGACCTTTTTAATGGGGACGACCTCCTCAATGCATTTATGCAGAACACCCAAAAAGAATTCGTATTTGTCATTGACGCTAGAATGTTCCTCTAGCAGTGATCTCCAATCTAGAGAGAGCAGATTCTGACCGATGCGGTTGAAACTGACCTTATTAAATGCTCTCCTTAATTGGTAAGATGCCTGTCCTACAAAACACTCAAGCTTGAGCGTGATGCTCAAAAGTCGCTAGATCCTATTG
This sequence comes from Heligmosomoides polygyrus bakeri, assembly GCA_947359475.1. NCBI lineage: Eukaryota > Metazoa > Nematoda > Chromadorea > Rhabditida > Heligmosomidae > Heligmosomoides > Heligmosomoides polygyrus. The sequence goes on along the minus strand of OX375867.1, from coordinate 106,620,483 downwards.
GTGGTCTAGAGACAATGTCTTTAACGAGACTTGGATGACTACTGAGTATTAAGCCAAGCACATGTCTGTGACGGGTAGGCTTCAAAACGTTCTGGTGGAGTTTGTATGATTTACACATACACAATGCTTCTCGACGTCATAGAGCCACTACCGGGGTATGGTTTCTTTCTTGTTTTTTTTTTCAAAACCATCTGGAACAGACCCTCTCCAATTTAGCTCAAAAGAAATACCACGCTTAACAAGAATGAGTACACCACCACCTCTTCTGTGAGCCCTGTCCAAGATTCAGTAGCAACATTGACAGGTAATGCTTTGAACTGTAAACATTGTTGGGAAAAAAATTTTCTGAATGGAGTGTATATTATAGTAAACTATAGTTGACATGACACGCTAAGCTGAGCAGCTCGAGAGGTAGGAACAACTACACCGTGAGAGTTCTGATACTTTACGATTGCGCTCTGTCTCTTCCTTAGTTAGGGAGGGGCGCATGTAAACGCCTCTGGGAAAGAGCGTAACCTGGAAGCACTCCGTATAACCAAAAACTGGTAAAATGCATTGGGAGAAACAATTTTCAAAAGGAGTGTTCGGCCTTCAATCGGCTTTCCAAGCCTAAACGTCAATTGGGGAATACACTCCAAGATGATCAAAAACACTTTTAACAAAGTCAAAGTCGTGAATCGCTCTATCAGTGGATTTAGTAGCACAGGACTCTTCGACACCGGATATAACAACAGAGCGTAGCAGCTCTTTTTCATCGACATAAGACAAAAATCTAATCTAAAAAGTCGAACTAGTGTTTTGTGTTGTGCACACTTCATTTTTCTGTTTACTACCCAGGCAGCCATGACCGCCGCTATTGACAATCACGACGCTTCCACTGCCGGGTGGTCATCCAAGAACACCCACTTGATGAGGTCTCGCAAGGCGTCATCGCGGCTATGACGAGCCGCCGCTGCCGTGTTCAGACAACACTTGCAGCATTGCGGAAGAGGTCTGCGACGCGGCGCTACTCGGACCCCAGATCTGTGATGAAGACGTCGATGTGCCACACCTTCCGCTTTTGATTCTCTCCACGATCGCTACTGTTGCACTGCGCGTTCTTGCTAACGTGTACTTTTCCTTCAGCTCCCAACAAATTAGCAACAGCATATTACAGGGTGCGCCAAAATTATGGCGACAAGGTTTTCAATTCGCTGAGAGAGAAAATGTGGTACTTTCGAGAAACCAACGATGAGATAATGTTTATCAGTCTATTGTAAACTATACGCAACATTGAGATTTGACGATATCTCCATCGGCATCGATATAGACTTTGAGACGCTTCGGGAAGGCATCGACGGCGGCACGCAAGTAAGGCGCGTTGAGCTCATCCCCCGCCTTTCTTCAAAGGATGCACGGGGCGGTGAGGTTTCCCGCAGGCTTTGGGTTCCAGAGCTGGCCAGACCGTGTAATCCATTGGATTCAAATCCGGAGAGTTGGCTTCTCAACGACGTCTCCATGATGTCCATTTTCCCGACAACCGGCGGACCGAGCGCGCCGGCTTCCTGCGAATTTGTTCACGTACCTTCCTAATGTTGTCCGTAGTTGTCACAGATACGTGTCTTTCCCGTCCTGATCTATCATCCTCGGTTTCCAGGTCTTCTTAGCGTCTGATGGACCTATTCATAATACTTTGATGAACTCTAAGACGATGGTGAATGTAGTGTGCCGAGAGGCCTTGACGCTAAAGCTCAATGATTTAAGAACGGTGGCACGAACGTTTCACTATCTTGAAAAACGACTTATTGTTACGTTTGACTGAGGTAAGCATAAACTAATTAACTCAATAAAAACAATAAGAGCACGAAAAAAAAAGCAGACACTCCGAATAAAAGGTCAAGTTGTTTGCGCATGTGCTGCCGCCATAATTTTGGCGCACCCTGTATGATGGCCGAAGGTGTTTCGATGGGGCAGTCGATCCTATTATAGCCGCTCAGACAATCAAAACCGATCGATATTATCCATCGCTTGAGCGGTGCTATCGGCTCTCAAGACTTAATCGATGTTGGTGGGTGTTCTGTGACTATGATGGCCGACGGAAGGTCGATCAGGTAATCAGCCACCATGGTGAGACTTCGATCAGGCAATCAATCTCAACTGATAATATTGATATTTTCAGCGGTGATATTAGTTTCCTCTTAGACATTATATCGATCAATATTATCGATCGTTTCACCTGTGCTGCGGTTCCCTCTCAGAATTAATTCATCGGGCGGGTGTTGTGTTCTTAGCTCAGACCTCGATCAGGCAATCAATATCCTATTATATGGATCAATATCGCTCGGTGTTATTGATTTTTTGAACGCGATACTGAATTTCCCTCAGATGCAGTGAAGGAAGGAAAATCAAATAGAGACGGAAAGTCTCACAATATATAATGAAGGATGACATGAGTCACTTTCTGTAGTGGTTCTTCAATAGCAAAACAATGTTCCCACCTTCTTCTCCCCCAATTTTTCGACTACACCAGGCTCTCGAGTATAATTCTTCCCGTACGTCTTCTCAAAATTAGCGGCCAATGTCATGATCTGGAAGGCGCTCTTTTTGATTTCGAAATTGTTCACTTTGATGCATACTAACTTCGCGCGCTGGGTTACTAAGCTATTTATACCTTCCCAGATCCTCGAAATTTAATCGATGGACCAGGACAGCTCAGCGAAGGAAGTTCCTCGGACCTACACTCGGTTCGACTACGCTTTCAACCAAATCTTGCCCCTAGGTCTCAATTTTCTGCAGCACATTGATCAATTTCCATTAGCACTGTATGCAGAAGAGGATAGTATTTTTGTCCTAAGTCTCCTGTTCCGAAGATCGGCACACGTCGTGGCATAAGGCACGGCGATTGGACGGAAACGGTCAGGCGTTTGATTAGGCTTGAAGAGCTGCAATAGGTTGTGAACACGACTCCAGTAGTGCTGCGGGCATTTTCTTGAGTGCTATACAGGGATGTGAGTGATACACAGCAAGGCATCAATCTGCAGGCGTGCGTTTCTACGTGTTCGACTTCGACGCTAGGGATGCTTCCTTACCCAGCGCCAGTTGCCGGCAAAGCCGGCGACGGACGCTGGATGAGTAAGGAATCCCATCTAGGTCTGGGCTATGTTCCTAGCGTGGCCCACCATACCCGAAGCCGGCGAAGCCGGCTAGTCTGGCGTGGCCCACACGTCCAGCGTCAGGTCGGCGAAGCCGGCGACGGACGCTGGTACGCCATAGTTCCACACGTGGAACTAGAACTCTTGCATTGCTATAGTGGTAAGTGCAGCAGTGCAAGAGGCGAGTAGCACTTACTCAAGCAGTGTGCGAATAAGTAAATAAAGCGACTTATGCAAAAACGAATGATCGAGCTGCTATTCTAGTTAATGTCCAATAGCATAACTAAGATGCAGAGTTAAAGTCTTACACAATACGAAGACTAAACATTAGTTTAACTACATACATATTTTGATCAACTCTCTATCTCCGCTATGGGGACTGAGACAATATTTGTATTTTATGAAGTTAATCTTATTAATGTACTTGAGCACGGAACTGTTAAAGTAGTCCTTACTATATCCACTATCAAACAACAGGGTTCGTAACTGTTCCATTCTGATAATGAAATCGCATAATAGACTACATGTACGAGCAGTTCTTAATATCTCCGTATAAATAGTAGCTCTTTTGATATTGTCACTAATATACGAATCAGCTGCTGGAAATCTAATAACTTGAAGTCGTCAGCTTTATTATACATTTTGATGTATATCTTGTCATTTTCAATCCATATACTGAGATCCAAGTAATGACATTTCTTATCATTATCATGTGTGATTTCAATCTTGAGAACTCTCTCATACACTCTATCCAAAATATTTGTAACCTCAAGAGTCTCCATGTTGTGTATGATAAGTGGGTCGTCCACATATTTAAATAGATGGAATATCTTGTTATGCATTATATTCTTTGATGAATATATATATATATACTCAAAGTATCACATAGTTAAAGGACTGAAATTACCCCTGTGAGGCACCCCTATTTTTTTGAAAGTCATATTGGAGAATTGACAGAAGCTGTTATTCAGCAGGAAGTGAACCCAGTATATTAGATCCTCTTTAGTACAATATTTATAGTTATCATATTTACACGTATCCTTATAAAAATTCTTATCGTGCATTTTATGAACTGCCAAACATTTTTTGTTTCCAGAATTCTCATAACAAATTTTAATGACCTATGCAATGTTTTGATAATTATGTTGTGTGGAATGCACGTAAACATATTGGGGAAGTCTGCAGAGAAAATTCTCAAACCGTGGCCCCGAATACCACAAATCTTCTCACTAATGTTAATGTCATCAATAGACCAATATGTGTTAAACTTATCATTTCTAGCATTAATGGAATTGTTGTACCTTTTAAAATGTGTTTTAACAAATTGAAATATTCTATTCAATTCCAGGGCTATTGTTTTAATCGAACTATTATAAGCACCAGTAATAAATCTGAATTTAACAGGGTTTTTATGTAGCTTGGGTAGGCAATATATATGGGATACTCATGTTTCTATCCACGAAGTTGTTATTACTACATACTTTCTTATGATATTTTATTATTGATTTTTTTAACCGTTGTATGCTTCATATGTTTTATTAGTATCCAACGTTCCAACATTTACCTTCCTATCTATACCCATCTCTTTTAAGATAACTGTAACATACCATTTTTACAGACAACTCCATAGTTATTACTAGCCTTATCTAGTGGACAAATTACAAAATAGTTTTGTATATATTCAAGATATTCCTTGGCAAATGTAAGAGTCTGTTCTTCCGGTTTTAAAGTAGTTTTCTATTTTTGCCCATAATCTTTTATGTAACAATTCAGTAAGATGATAGTAAATACTAACAGCCTTGCTTATATCGAGCTTGTATATACTTCTCATTTTATTGACCACTGCCTTTATTGTCTCTACAATCCAATTGTCTACGCCTGTTCTACTGTAAATGTGTGGAGTTCGAAATTTGGTACCTTTGGACATTATAGTGCGTAGCCCTATGTCTTGAATAAGATTTAAGTTACCTGTGATAACATGTTTGGCATCTTTATCAATATATCTTTTGTATTCCTGAGCTGTACATATACAAGCCCTTTCCAGAGTATTTTTTAAACTGTTCGTGGTAAGACTCTTAATTGTGGAGTTATAGTTACAAATATATTGTGAGATTGGGTTGCAGTATGTGTATACTACATTACACCTTGTGTATGTTTTAGCAATTATAATTCGCTTAACCTTTGGGTTGTTAATTATCCGGTTTAGATTTATGTGATCCAGTGCCTTATGTATGTACGGAATGGAAATTGTGTAGAAAGTTTCATTTTCGAGATTCATATTGTTATTTCTATGATAATAATTGCACAAGATGCCTTTTAGTCGTGAAACCGTGACTTTACTTAGAGTTTCTGAGGCAGCGTTACCATGACAAAGTATTATAAGTTGATTTATAACATTCTTTTTGAGAGATCCGATAATATATATACCATATGTAATATATGATATATATACCTGTACATCTCATTTACTTGACCACATTGCTTAATGCCTTCTATGACCTTATTAAAGCCTGTTTTGTTTCCATTATTGTGTTTCTTTATATAACGTCGCTTTCTGTTCCTCCTAACTACGATATGCTATAATATAGGTGATTAGGTTTATATTTAGATGGATCTTCCAAATTGGAGATGTTACCATACCCTTTGGCGTTATCATTTAATCCAAATGGATAAGCTGTGCTACTAGCCTGATCTAGAATGCTTTCTTATCTCCTAGAACTTTTTTTTATCTGTATCATTAGGTAAGTTGTCTAATATAGTAATTTTAATCCTTTTGTCTGTGCATGTATGTTTAAAATGTTTTTAAACTAGTTGATAACGTCAAATTTGTTTATGTGATACAGATGTTCTTTTATTCTTGCATTAAATGTTCTAGTGGTAAGACCCACATATTGTATGCCACACTAATTGCATGTTGTCCAATACACGACGTTATCATTTCTACAATTGTATTATCAGTAATACATGTGTAAATGTTGAGTTTAGTAGAATTACTAATGACGTATTGATTTTTGTCAGCCATTCTACAAATATCACAGGATTGCTTACGTTCTCCAAAGTGTTTATTGTTACCGAAATCTAACAGCGTATAACAATTGTTTATCTTACTTTTAAAGAAATGGTTGAATGTGTAATAATTAACAATAAGTTGTGAGTTGTAACTATTGTTAGCAGACCAACATCTAAGCCTATGACCGGTCCAAACCATAAGCAGAGGGGTAACTTTACGCAGGACTGCTGCAGGGCAGTGGCTAGCACTATCTTAAAGTCGTGAAGGTGATAAGGTGGCAAAGGTGATTTTGGCTTTTTTGGAGGCGTGGGAGCTAACCCCCCGTTGCCCACCCCCACTTGCATAAACCCCATCAAAAAAGCCCCTATTTTTCGTGAACAAGAGGTATGGCCCTCCTATCAATGAATGGCACGGAATGGAGAAATGCGAGAAAATAAGGGTAGAACCAAAAGAGTAGAAAAAGGGGAGAAGAAAGAAATGGTGAACAATGGTGAGGTTATACCTACTATTCCGCGTAATCAAGAATACGCTTACCATTGGCGTACAACTGCCATGGCGGTTTCGGACACGAGACCTGTATCCAAACCACCATGGCAGCTGTACCCGTCTTTCGTGGCAGCTAGGGTCCAATAAGGTCACCAGCAATTCAATGAGAAAAAGGTGTTACAAAATTAAGGAAATTTGATATCATTTTGGAAGGTATTTGATATTCTTTTAGATAAAGTTCTGGAATTTTGAAGTTTCCATGCTGATCTAGAAAAGAACAGAATACAGTTCAGATAATCGCGGGGGAGGATTCCATGCTTTGCTGTGCAAGCAAAAGTGGACTCTTAGATGAGCATTCGCACTGAGGTTGCATGTTGATGAGCTTGCTGAGAGGTTCCCTAACAGCACCACTTCCTCCTACAGGTTTTAGGAGACGCCTAGGATCCTTCTTGGTGTGTCTGTTCCATCAGTGAAATTGGTGACATCTGGATTCTCCATCACCTAGCGTGCATAAACAAGTAAATAAGCGGACGAGTAAATAAAATGCAGCGCTATTTATGGACCAGTCCTTTTGCCATACTCACATGTGCTATCCTCAAGCAGAAGGTAGGAACTGGAGCTGCCGCCAATCGCCCCAGTTACTATTGCGTCACCGGTTATGTTGTACTGCCCCTTGCTGAAGTTATTGACAATATCATAGAGTGATTTTACAACGGCTAACGAGAAACTTTATTTGGCAACGCTGACATTCCAAAGGGGTTCTTGTTGGTTAGCATATTGACTGCGTCTTGACTGGATCTCGATGGACTTCGGGTTTGCGAGTGGACGGTGGTCCAAGATGGGGAAGAAGAGCCGAAGGCCTCGAGTGTTGATCATGCTGGGTTTTATGCAATAGAAAACATAAGTAAGGATATGAAAAAACAAAGGAAAATAAAATAAAAAGAGAGAGGAGAAGAAAATAGAGGAGAGAAGAGAAGATTATAGAAAAAACAAGTTGCCGTACTCGAGAATGTCAACATTGCCGTGCCTGCAAGAGCATTGCTATTAGATCAGCCTAGTCGATGAGAGCAAGGCGTGAAAAACTGAGAAAAAGACTTCCTCACCCTATCTAACATTAACTAGGGCAGCCATAGGAGCAATACTCCATTTATAATTCCTCTAGCGGGTCGTTTGTGGTGAGCCGCAGTAGGCGTGCATATGATTTACTGGCTTCCACTCTCCACGATCGCATTTGAAGCGATACATGCCTGGAAGAACCTTGTTCAATTTCAGACGAAAAGCTTTAGAAGCTCAGCTCTTGCAAGTTGCTGTACAAAGTTTTCTTTTGAACACATCTGTGTTGTAAGAAGTAGGAGGTAACGAAGTAAGATAGCGTTACCCTTGCCACACTTGAAGTAGCTCTCCTTTCCGTTCGGTGTGGTAGACACGTCGTACGGAAACATTCCGGAGAAACCCCATCCTCTCTCTTTTTTCCCGAATTTGCAGCTTAGATCTACTGAAACATTGCATTCTTTACACAACTGTTGTACGCAAAGTGAAGGAAGCTCTATGTATTTGCCCATTATTTCCTATTAAAGCAGCCGGTGCAATCCCAAATGGTAATGTCCACTCTTAAGCGATTTTCCGACATAACGAAACTCAATCAACTCATGTTCGTAATCAGCATTCGGAGCCCTTTCTGAATGTGTAGTTCCATGGGAGGTCGAAACCCTTCCCTAGTTAGAAGCGTTAAAGATGCGACATTCCAGATTGATGTCTATTCTTCACTCGTGTAAATAATATTACCACAATAGTAAATTGGTAATCCTTGAGCAAATTGTGACAGCTGGGTCACTTACTTTTGCAGTAACCAATCATTGGTGACCATTTCCCGTCGTAACACTTGCTGCTAGATGACCTTAAAATACGCCTTATGAGAAGCTGAAATTATCGACCTCGAAGAAAAGCTGAAATTATCGACTTGAAGGTTTACCCGACAACGCTGCCCTCACTACAACTGAGCGTTGCAGTTGTTCCGTCTGAGTACTTTCCATTCGATTTGGACGCCGAATAACTCAACGAGCCTTCGCTATTCGCTTTATCAAGCTCCTGACATCCATCTGAATAAAAGCCACGTCAGCTGCTTGCTTCACAGAGAGCATTGACCAGTAACTTCTTTATATAAATGTCAGGGCTCGCAATGCTGGGGAAATGTGCTGACAGCAGTACCTCTCAAGACTTTGTAAGGTGGGGAAGTAACCACAACGCGCCTAGCTCCTCGTGAAAAACTCGGAACCAAAAACTGATGCAAATCGTTTCCGATTTCTCCCCCTTCATCGGTCCTGCATATGGTTTTTTCGAATGCGGTATGAAATAAAATGAAAGGGTGAACACAAATTGAAAGAAAGGATGTAAAAGGGTTTATGTTGCCATTTCTTTTGGAGGAACCTGTACGCGGTACTACTAATGGGTGACTTCTGAAACAAATACTTGAGACTTGTAGAGGGAGTGATAGTCGCAGTATGTTACGCATTCTTCAGAGGCTTCTGCGCTGTGCGGATCTCTATGTGAGTTGAATACCTAAAAACCGTCAGAAGGTCATTTCTAGTTTTCCTGTTTTACGACTTGACAGGCTAACTCGTTTTGCTCTTCCCCATTGAGAATCAAGTGATTACCTAGAACTACTCAGCACTTTTGAGACTTGCGAGAGAAGTTATCCTGAACACTTTCGAAGAAGTCTTTCTATAAAACGAGAAAAGAGTAACACTTTCACATGGTCTTTCTTTTAAAAAAATCCTCCAAATTTTGTAAAGAGAAATACGAATTTGCAGCCTATTCTAAAAAGCTGAAAATCGACAATTTTTAGCGTATTAAAAGAAGTTAACGCACCATGCACTCGTCTGAGTCGTCACGATTTTTCTTTCATTGATTGTGTAATGCTGCCTGCTTGAAACCGTAAAGAGAGCATGAGCTGCTTTTTGACAATCGCTTTTGTTGTTTCGTAGAATATTATCCAGCTCAACGCAAACAGAAGTATGGCTATTAGTCAAAGGAAAACTACGTTTTGAAGGGGTGCATGGCGCAATCCTTTCTTCCTTCTTTTAGCAATAAAAGTGTTTTTGCATTCCTGCCCTTGAAAATCAATATGTCGTAAAGACGGGCAGCATTGGGAGATGTGGGCGCTCCATATAATCAGACCGCATTGAATAGGGGTGACATCCAGGGAGCGTGTGTGCAGTCGGCACCCTGAGTCGGCTAACAAGTGTTCGGTACGTGCTCTATTAGGTTATTATTGGCTGGCGCGCTTCCACCTACCAGTGCACCTCACCTTCGCGACATGTACCGGTGAATACTAAAACTTAAGGGAAGCCGTACTAAAATTTTCTTAGGATAAGGATAAGGATAAAGGACGGCGTTAATCAATCCCTTCTGGGATGCGCCAGCGCATTCTACTTCTACGGGATGTCGTGGAGGCGACATGAATGCGTATTTGGCCATACAATGACTTGCGGTGGCCAGCCGATGAACAATCAGCGCTTTATCCTTCCCAGACAAGTCTGGCACCAATTCACCGACCCCGGAGGGATGGAAGGCTTGATTGGCCTGGGCAGGAAATCCGAACCAGGAACCTGGTATCGGGTGCACGCGACAGTCGCGCCTCCTCCGACTGCGCTACACGCGCCCAAAAATTTTCTTAAGAAAATTTAAGAAGAAAATTTTTTCTTTCTTTCTTAAGAAAATTTAAGAAGAAAATTTTTTCTTTCTTTCTTAACAAAATTTAAGAAGAAAATTTTCTTAAACAAAAAAATTATTTCAACTATTTTGTAGTGCCCCCAGTTTAATCTGAAAGTACCCACATTGAGTTTCAATATGTTCAGTTTGACTTCAAAAGTGCAAAAATTGATTTCAAAATAGCCAATTCGAAGAGAAATAGTACAAACATGTTATTATCTTGTTTTCAGCTTAAGCTGGATAGTTTTCCAACCCAAATGGGTGCCTTTAAAATTAACCAAGACTTTTAATGTCAAACGGAGTATGTTTTAGGAACGTCAGCATAAGCTGTCCGTGATCAAAAACTTTATCATAACAGGACGCCTATATGTACATGGCTGATGACCCAGTTCCGAACATAGGAAGATTTGATCCTATCGCCGTGAAACCTTCGAGACACCCTTGCATTCTTATTGGCAGGAGTGTCTTTCATTTCGGGTCTTTTCTTCATTTCGTTCTCCACAAAACTCATAAATTCTACATCTGTCGTTCAATAGACCGGGATTCGCTTACCTGCGCAATGACCAAGTTCTGGTATCCATTGTCCGTTCTGGCACTGCACGCTGCTCTTTCTTGAAATACTCCGTCAATTACAGTCATTCTAGAGTGATTTGTGAGAAACCAAACAGTAGAAGTTACCCCACTGTCCTTCGGCCAGACGGGCAGGTGAGCTGCGCGACTGTGCCGTTTGAGTAGATCCCTTTAGTTACCATCGACTTAGGCGCATATTTGTTCGTGTACGAGACGGAGCCGTCGGAAACTTGCAGCGGATTGCATTTAGCTGAATTAGAGATACCGTTCGTGCACTCATAGAGGATAAGGAATAAGGATGAAGGATAAAGGTCGGGGTTAGTCAATCCGTTTTGGGATGCGCCAGGCATTCCACTTCTACGAGATGTCAATGGAGAAAATAAAACTTTTAAGCTACTCCTAAACTCCATCTACGAAAGAAGAGGCCTGTGTAAATTTGAAATAGGAACTGAATTAGAACAGGAGCTGCAAAAAGTGAAGAACCAGAAACAATGCAGAAGATAAAAGTAATGAGAATGAAGATATAGCACAATGAAGAGGTAACGAAGAATTCTGAATGTGAAATTTTCTACCTTAAAGGTAAACTTTTTCTGTAGCAAGATATGAAAAGAATTGCGAGAATTAAATTTCGTAACATGTTGCTTAAGAAAAGTGATAGGTTTTTCGAAAACATTCATATTTCTGGACACTCACGCGGGCATCGTCCAAGAGGTGGATACCAATCGCCACCGAAGCACCGGCTCTGGCTTGGTCTTAAAAACGCCCATGAAACGTCTCTCAAATGTCCTCAGCAAGAGACTCCGAGGATTACCCGTCAATGACCGGACCGGTCTCGCAGAAGAGGTTCACCAGAGTTCCACTTCCGTAAGTTCCATTCTTGGCAGCTGTTGTGAATGTAGGGAGAGCGTACTCCGCGGTGGTACTGTTGGGTGGAGCGCAACCTGAATTCGAGCCTTCCTTTGAAATCGCAGTCGCTGCGAAAATACCTGTTCGCCTCAAATTTTTTAGGTCTGGAGTGGCTTTCACTCCGCATATTGACAGTTTCAAGTACGATTGGTTTACAAAACAATTGTGCGCGGCGGGACTTGAACCCCAATCTCTGCTTTCCTCGATGGACGCTTACTCCATTGCTCCACCACTGTTTTTGACCCAACGAAACAACGTCGATAGCACTGGATACACTCTGGGTATGTCTTACAAGGGAAGCCCATGAACTTCCCCCAAAGATTCTCATTGAAACCTATATGGTCTTATGGGGCATCGGACGAGAATCACAGAGCTGTGCTTCGTTTTTGCTACGGGCTACTGGTTGGTCCGGAAATGGCGAAAATAGTGTCACTTCAGAGCGGGTTGATAAGGCATAAGTGACACCTAGAATGGCCTTGTCTGGAACTATTTAAGCTGCTGACCACGAATCTGTCGTGCTTTTTCTAAACCACCACTTTGCTTGTACTACTTTTTATCAAAGTTGAAGTTGAAGGTTGGAAAATATGTCTGACAACACTGGAGAAGGAAGCGTTCCCACTAACGTGCGCAGCTTTAGTCACCCTATCTACCGTAACCTACCGTAATCGACCGAAATTTTAAGAATGGATGTCATATCCATAATTAACACCCCAAATAACCCCCGCGAGCGATGTTTGGGCAAAAATTTTTCTTTCGACCTCTCCTCGACCTTTGGAGTTGTGAAAGGCAGCAGAGCCGGTTATTCTGCGTATACTCCTTTAGCTTGCACACATCCATCGTAACCTTCTGCAATCTATCGTTTCACCGAATTTTGCTGCCAAATTGGTGCTCTGCATCCCAAATAACCCTAACGATGAATTTTGGACAAAACTTTTTCTCGACCTCTAGAACAGAGGGAGGGGGTGCGAGTACTCCTATCTGCAATGCCCCCGACCCGTCTCCCGTAAGTGTGTAAGAGAATGGTGAGAAAGAAACACACAGCAAGGCGACCAAGCACACGAGTTGGATAGAATATGCATTACTTGGGAACAATTAGCTGAGGTAGTGAAAGTTGGGAGAAGAATAAAAAGCAGTCTATGGGGAAATCCGAAGAGCAGTGAGCTTGTCTTGATGATGGGTCAAATCAATGCTTATCGATTTTGTTCATGAATGAGGTGACAGTGAGAAACACTTCCAAAAATAATTGAGAACATACCGAAGAGGTCTTCGGGATAGCATTTAAGGGAACCTTCCTCAGCGAGACAAGCATCGTTTATTGTATGCGTAGTATCACTCCACGCAACAAAACCAGCTTCTTCCACATCTGACGACAAGTTGAAAGCGAGGTTAAGACGCGGAGAAAATACCCTACCGGAGCCAAAAATGTAATCTTCATTGCAAAAACGCTAACAGCCGCCACCCATGGACGCAGAAACCCCAACCCCGGAATCGAACCCTCGAACAGCTTCCGCAAGTCCGCTCCGCTATCCACTCGGCTATTCAGACGCTGACGCGAGCGGGGGGAATGAATCACTTGAATGTACACTGCGGCTTCGTTTAGGAAACGTAGGAAATTCCTCAAATTAAACTTTAATTTGAGCTCCAATCCTTCTGTAGGTGAAGTTCAGAGCACGACAGGGCCATTCTAGGTGTCACTTATGCCTTATCAACCCGCTCTGAAGTGACACTATTTTCGCCATTTCCGGACCACCCAGTGGCCCTTAGCAAAAACGAAGCACAGTTCTGTGATCCTCGTTCGATGCTCTACAAGGCCATATAGGTCACGTTGAGAATCTTTGGGGGAAGTTCATGGACCTCCCTTGTTAGACGGGGGCGACTCCACATAACCAGAAGCGATTGCTCAACTATGGCGCACTGCGTACATATGTAGACAGTATTGCGATTGAGCGATAACGGACTGCAAGGCAGGCTACGCCTAAGTCTCCTTTTTAAGCTAAACTTTTGCTTAGATGTTTTGGTACTAGTAGTTAATGCAGCCTACGCGGAGAAGGTGAGCAAATAAATCAGGTCGCATCGAACAGATACGCCACCTACAGTGAGCATGTACCGTCGCCGCGCCCATAGGCTGGCGCACGTTCAACCGCTCATCTCATTGGTTTCGAATGGCTGTCACGTTCTTGCCACCCTGTAGGCCGCATTAACGACTTGCACCGGACTATCTTTGAAGTCAAATCTGAAATTCGGCGACATTCCTTCTAATCTTTAAGAAAACGAGAAAGTTAGGTAGTAGCTTCTTCGTAAAAAGTTAAGGTTCTAGAAGATGACGCTAAAACGTTACCGCACATGGACTCCGATTCGAGATTTGGGTGTAGCTCACCATCTCTGCATGAATAGTAGTGCCACTCTGAAACAAGGAAAGCTTCTCTTTATCGAAAGCGGCTTCCCTGAAACTCGATTCAGTTGACGTAGTGTTCTGTTTCGTTTCAAGTGATGGCGGGATTGTTGTCTCGGCCAGGTGTTTATTTAGAAAGAACCTATTTTGTCCTTCACTGGTGGCCTAAAAGTGCTTCGCCACACAGTTGCGGCACAACAGTCCCACGAGGGTGCCCTCTACGGGATATCCGGCTACTGATTTTCCGCGAATGTTCACCGCAGTGTAGCCCAGTCGTGGAGCCAATGCCGTTGAACAGATTCCTGAAACGAAACTATACGCTTGATGTTCTCAGATCGGTTTCGGAGGATACCTTGTTAATTAACCCTTTTATGACGTGGTTAACGCATTCTACGGGGTGTCCTGAGCGTAGGTAGTTCGTAGTTCTGTTTGATTAGCAAGAAATGACCACCCGGTAAATGCAGCAAGGACCTATAAAGGGGTTTGAAAGACAGAAAGGGAACAACTTTGGCGCTGAGCTCGCGACTTGTGTGGTTGGTAGGGTTACTCCCATCTAGTACATGGAATTTTTCCCAGGACTGCAGCATAGTTTTTATGCTATTCTTTTACTTAGTTGCTTCGAGCAAAAATTTGATTCACCCATGACTCAATATCAAACCGTGTGTTCTGAGCTAGCGTCCTCATCATTTCTAGACCAAGTAGAGTACTTCTTGTATGGGATTGTCTCTAAATTTTCTTTGGCAAAATAAATCCGTGACAGCAGTTGGCAAAAAGGGATTAGTCCTAGTCGGAGGGGGTGGGCACGCGATGCTTAGCGTCTCAATCCACTCCTTTGCGTTTAATCCGGAACTTCGGCTACGGCCAAATGATAAGATGGAACTTAATAACTGAGGCGTCACGTCGGGAAAAGTCGAGCCCAGCTGTTACCCTAGCACTGCCCCTCCCGACTAGGACAGATATGAAAATTCTCTAGTCATCGTGAGCCGTGTGCCGGTGTCGAAGAGCCATCGTGGTGATGAGGATACGACTGCGAGGCAACGCACGTATGAATAACCGAGCCAGTCGTTGTCAATGATTTCCTGGTTAACATTGAATTTAGAAGCTGCTATGGTCTGTCAATATCCTTCTTAATCGAAAAATAGCGCGGACAGCAAGATTTTAGGATCATACTAAATAGAACAGGCCAGAAGTTTTGTTAGCAATCTTGGGTGATAAAAACTTTTGCACAAAATGAAGGTTCTACGAAGCCAGGCCCCAAAGATCGAGTGTAACTCATCTGGAAAAAATTGGATTCATCCTAGTGGGGGGCCACTTCACTCCTACTGTTTCCCAGCCGCTACAAGATCGAAAAAAACCAGTTTTGACACCCAAAACTAGCCTGTGATCGTGCCCTTGGGTTTGTGGTTGCTTCGTTGTTTTTGGTTTCTTTTGAAGTGCTCCCCTCCGACTAGGATAGATCCAAAAGTTCATTTACTGGACAACTTTAAGCGTGATCTTAAGATGAAAACCATGCTAGCAATGTGACAATGTGATTGCTCCTTTGCTCCTTAGGATGAGCTGCAGATCAGAAGGAATGAAGGGCTTGAATGTCCCTGGCAGAACTAGTCCGAAGAACCGCGATGTCGGGTGCGCGCAACATCGGCATCTTCTGCGACAGTACGACACTCACTACTTAATTTTAGGCTTGTAAAGCTGTCATCATTAAGGGACTATTCATGAAAAAGAATGTAAAAGAACAATAGTATTAGGTACTTCCGACTATATCACGAAGAAGCGCACTTTTTTAGAAACTGCTTCAATGGTCGTCAGTTGGACAGAGCGCTTTCGCTCCTCCCACCCTAATGAAAGAGACAGATAAATAGCGCGTGCGCTTCTCTGTAGAAGCCGAGGCGGCTTCGGCGCTCTCGTTGCTTTCAAGTTACAGTAAGACAGGAACATTACCGCATGGCCGGTACGGGTGTTTTGAGCGGAAGGCGCCATTGAAGCAGCGGTACTCGTGTCGTTCTGAAGCAGCGGTCCATTAGCTTCTCACTGAACGGTTTGAAGGCGGTAGACAGACGAGAACTGGCGGAACCCACTTTCGCCACAAAGGAACTCGACGTCGGTACGATGCGTCACGTTGCCGTCCGTGCGCTTCCCATCGACGTGCATGTCTGAGTAGCCGAACTCTTCCATAGCTCGCTGTGAACAGCTCGCTGAAATAGGGGCGGTTTTTGAGAGCATGGCTTCAGAAACCTAAATACAAGGATGATGACAGCCAGATCCCGCACTACAGGCATAAGCATGTGATAGCGCAGTCGGAAGAGGCGCTTGTTGTCGTGTGTAACACAAGATGAAGGTCCTTGGGTCGGGCCCTGCCCAGACCAACTGTACCCTCCATGCCCTTGTGGTCAGCCAGGAGGCTTGCCTGGAAAGGACAATACACTGCCGTGGCTATCGGAGGGCCTTCGTTGGCCATTGTATAGGCCAAATACGCGTTCGAGCTCCCTCAAGGATATCCCGTAGAGGTAGAATGCGTGGTTCTTCCCAAGCGAGAACTAATCACCAGCGGCGCACAAGCTGGAGATGGCGCCTCTTGGCTGTGCTGCTCTCTTCCGACGTTTGCGAAATAAAGTAACTTCGTTAAGAGTACGATCGAAAGTAAGGACCAAATAGGTCAAACCAGCTTAGTCCGGATACGCCATGTATTCTACTCCTACGGGGTATTGTCAAGTAAAATGCGAATTAATGCTTATTCGTCTACAGCATTGACTCAAGATAGCCAATGGACAAGTCAAGGTTCTCCTCTTTTCAATACGTCCAGCTCCTACTCACCAACCATGGGAGATTGGGTGGCTTCAGAAGCGCTGGAATCGAAGCGAACCAAGGATTGATTTGTGTCCCCCGCTAGAGATAAGAGCTCCTGTCCATTGCGCCACCAGTGACTTTAGTCGAAACCTACATACAAGCAGGAATGCGACTATATGGTTCCTAGTTATCTTTCCACTCACATCCGCAGTGGTCAAGTTTCTGTGTCCACTTGCCGTCGTTACACAAGCTCTCAGTTCGCCTTAAAAACCTCTCGTAAGGACGGAAATTATCATCTTTTATTAGAAAAAGTAGAATTACCCGAAAGGATGACCATGGGTGCAGGAGAGTGTTGCCTTTGTGCCGTCTGGGTACTTTCCGTCTTTATCCTGATTGGAGTATCCGATCGAATGTTGGCGATCGAATTCTGCCACGGATGCGCATCCACCTGAGCGAAGGACATCATTCAACTAATCGTAAGGTATGGATATCCAACCAGAATTCGACTGTTTTCCTTTGCAGGAGGTTGTACACAGAAGTGTGACGAAAAGACTGTAGATGCTGAAACGACGAGGGGAGGGGGTATGCAAGAACTGCATATTTGATACCAAAATCGCAAACAGTGAGATGTAGAGCTGACGATTTAGGACCGCCGAAGTCTTGCTCCTTGTCTTTGGGAACTCCTTCAGCTGTTCTGCTTGACCAAATCGTTCAATACAGGAGAAGTACGGAGGCGCTACAGCTACACATTCAAATAAATCGACTACACCGCTCGAAAGACGGAGGCGAAAGTTCAGTCAAAAAGGCCAACCAGGTATTAGAGACGTTTCCAGTTGCAAGGCTCGCCTGAGCTTCACAACAGACAAGTCGTTTTAGGATAATCATGCCTATTTACGCTTGGTGCTAAATAAAAAATAAAAACGCTAATGTGAATAAATAACTATTTTATTTTAGTCTTACTAAATCGCATCCAATTTAGTTTGAGACTCATCCACTTTGAAAGGTCTTTATTTCTACTTGAAAACAGATCAGATCTCCTTATATTGTTATTCCGCAGACGAAAATTTTTTAAATTTCGTTTTCAGAGCGCTTGTAATTTAGCTCGGCTTTTCGAAAGTCGAGCACTCAAATGACTTGAGAACTGTAGTATTCTTGTTCAGGAACGCCAAATCTTTCTCTTGCTGTTGAAAACCAAATCATGTCACATCGGAAAAAAATGCTCCGGAGATGGTTGGTGATTCGTCTTATGGTTGAAGAAAGCAGTTTGCTTTGATTTATGATTTTTCCGACACGGATTCAAACTATCTATTTTTTGGCGAAGGAAAGATCCTTTTACAGCATTCTGAGCCTGTTGGAGCTAAATTATAATAGTTTCGTGGAGAACAGATGTACAAAGCAGCTCTGCTCATATTTTTTCCACTTTCTGAACCGCAGTTGGATAAAAGAAAGGTTCACTTACGAGCGCAGTGACCGAGCTGTTCCTTCCATTCACCATCCACGCACTGTGTGCTGTTCTTCTTTAAACTCGTTCTACACAGCGCAACGATTTGACTGTCAATGGAGTAGTGAGAGTTACCCTGCAATCCTCCGACCATCTGAACAAGAGACCTCCACGACCGTGCCGTTTGGGTACGGTTCGCTCAACGACCCTGCTTGGTTGGCGTTTGTGAAGGCGAGAGTTTCGAGCTCAGACACCTTAGGCATCTGGCATTTGCCTGAATTACAGTAGTTATTCAGCGTACCTATTGCTCCTGGCCTCGTCAACCTTCCATACAAACAGTGGCTACCCGGCTTTCTTTGGACTCGATTCGTGCAGCTGAGATATGCAACCTTTCCGGCGCTTCCCAGTTGAGGCTTAAGGTGCGAGTTCCGCCCAGACGGAACATGGCTTCCATCCCTTCAGGGTACATTGATTTCTGCCAGGCTTCTCTGCGAAACACAAGTCGCTGATTTTTCATCTGTTTCTCGAACAAACCAGAAAAAACCAAACAGCCACTCGAATTGCCTCCACGGTATGCGTTAGAAGTGAAATGCACGGCGCACGCAAAGAGGACATTCGACGAGACCTGCCGTTGTTTATCGCTTATTATTTTTGATGTTGTAAAATTTTTAATGAGCAGTAGAAGCCTGGGCGCTTTTATAGAAGAAGTGTAGTAGGATCTAATTCTGCTCGGAGTAATTCTGAAAAGGGCAGGGTGATGGGCATTTCACTACTGATGACTGCCCTTAGTCCGCTAATCCAACAAGGCCCCATTCGAGGCGGTTCTTTTCCGCTGCGAGCCGCCGCCGTAGACGAAGTGGGCCTAAACTTAATGCCTGTGTTCACTTGAAACGGGCGAGGGGTCACAGCGACGCGAGGCCGTCGGCGACGTCGTCGCAGAAGTTTGGGACAGTGGCAACGGCAGGGGTGCGTCGGGTGCGTTGTAGCATCGAAGAGCATTTTTGGCCTCGTAGTGCGTTTTAAAACTCACAATTTTTACTTTAAAAAAGTCTTAATGTCGATGTTCAACTGGAATCACGGCTTTCTGGATTTAAACTCCATCTGGATTCCTCGAACCAATATGCATTTCCGATTCTGAAAGTGAGGGTTGGGGTTTTATGAGAACTATCCTTGTGAGCGGGATAACCGAACGAATTTTTGAGTTCATAAAGAGGCATCTTTTTGTTTTGCCCTAAACCTTGTAAAACTAAATGTGGCGCGTTCTAAGGATAGGACCAACTCTGTAGAGCAAGGGCCTCTGGAGTCAATGAAAACATGCATTAGATGACATGAAAGGAAATGCTTTCGGACTACTTGCACGGCAAGTTTCCTCCTGCGTATGAAGTATGATACCTAGCTCGATGCCTACTCTTTAAGGTGAGCTAGAAGCTGCTGCTGAAATAGCAACTTTCGATTTGGAACTGAAGCTAATAATACAGAAAATTTTAAGCAACATTTTCACAGGTGCGGTGTGGATGATGGCAGTGCCTTGAACGAAGAACCAACCCTTAATCAAAATACTCCTTCGAGGTGCGTTTTCTGCCACCCTTGGATGACACTGATAATGCGTAATGATGTGGCCCGAAGGGCTGTCACAAACGCTGTTATGGGTGACGTCGTCGGTACCGTCGGCGACGTCGTCGACAGTGTCTGTGGCGGCGTCGGCGACATCGGCGACAGCGACATCGGCGACGTAACTATAACACCCCTGAGGAGTTCTCGGCGACGTCGGCGACAGCGACATCGGCGACGGAACTATAACATCCCTGAGGAGTTCTCGGCGACGTCGCCGACGCGCCGCCGAGGTATAACATAGGCCTTAGTGAAATATTTAAACTTTTACAAGTCTATTGAATAAGAATTCTCCTGTGCATAGAAGGCATCAAATGATGCACATTTCAACGTAGTATTTAATTTCCGCTTTTTGGATTTAGCAAGTTATGATAGAATATGATCAAAGTAGGACGTACGGAGCATTCTAAATAGTTAGAGTTGAGAGACATAGTTTTATCTTTGTTTCTAACTTTGCAGGATTCTCACTAATAAACAAATTCTGAAGAATATTATTCAAGGAACTTTCTAGACTGGTTTGTCACAGTGTCAAATAGCTCTCCATAAACGATAACAAGAGATATATTTTCGTTAATCTATCCTACTGGGGTAGCCGCGCATTCTAATGCTTCTACTGAATATCGTGCAACCGTTTGAGTGCATTCTTGGCCTATTCGATCACATGCGGCGATCAACCCGCGGACATATCTGTATGCTACCATTTGACTTCCCGATCACAAATGGTAACAATTCACCGAACATAAAGTGCTCACTTGGCCTGGGCGGGACATGAGCATGGAATAGATACGGGGTGCACATATGTACACCTACGCCTGCACCTACGATTGTACGGGCGCCCCTAGAAACCCAGGTATGCTACCTTATGTCCAATCATAATCTCGCATGGAGCGCTCGCCTTCCCAGAAACCTTGGTGGAATTCTTTAGACCAAAGTTCTCGTAGATTATTGTCATGTACTGCTCCACTTACCTTCGTTTTCGCGTCCATTTTCCGTAGCCGCAGCGTAGATAGCAGTTAGTAGAACTACAAGAAGACGTAGACTACGCATCATCAGCTGAAACAGTGCTTATTTATTGTTTACCAGCCGTCTGTGCGGCCTCTCGGCCGCACCGACGGCTTTTTGACGGCTTCGCCGTGGCAATAACTTCTCATCATCATTTGTAGCTGACACCTTTGTCATGGTTTCTTCAGGAAGAACATCTTAACTACGTCAATTAGGGCAAGTTAGAAAAAAGCGAAAAAATGGACGACATCCACAAAACGCTTATTTGCCCAATATCGATTGATGGTGATCGAAAAAACGAACTTCAGATTCGTGTTCGGCGACCTCGATTACCCCCAGGGCTAAAGTTTCGTGCCGCTTAAACGTCATCCTCAAAAAATCGATAACATCGGTCGATATCTTTTGGTCGACTTCAGATTCGTGTTCGGCGACCTCGATTACCCACAGAGCTAAAGTTTCGTGCCGCTTGAAGGACATCCACAACAAATCGATAATATCGATCGATATCGATTGGTCGACTTCAGATTCGTGTTCGCCGACCTCGATTACCCCTAGGGCTAAAGTTTCGTGCCGCTTGAACGACATCCATAAAAATCGATAATATCGATCGATATCGACTGGTCGACTTCAGATTCGTGTTCGCCGACCTCGATTACCCCTAGGGCTAAAGTTTCGTGCCGCTTGAACGACATCCATAAAAATCGATAATATCGATCGATATCGACTGGTCGACTTCAGATTCGTGTTCGGCGACCTCGATTACCCCCAGGGCTAAAGTTTCGTGCCGCTTAAACGTCATCCTCAAAAAATCGATAACATCGGTCGATATCTTTTGGTCGACTTCAGATTCGTGTTCGGCGACCTCGATTACCCACAGAGCTAAAGTTTCGTGCCGCTTGAAGGACATCCACAACAAATCGATAATATCGATCGATATCGACTGGTCGACTTCAGATTCGTGTTCGGCGACCTCGATTACCCCTAGGGCTAAAGTTTCGTGCCGCTTGAACGACATCCACAAAAATCGATAATATCGATCGATATCGATTGCCTTTAAAAACCCCTCCCGTCGATGATCATCTAAATACCCATGCACGGTTGCCGGCGTGTTCGGCACGTCTACGGCTCGCCAGGCACGGTTGACCACGTGTTAGGCACGTCTACGACTCGCCATGCACGGTTGCTGACGTGGTCGGCACGTCTACGGCTCGCCATGCACGGTTGCCGGCGTGTTCGGCACGTCTACGACTCGCCATGCACGATTGCTGACGTGTTCGGCACGTCTACGGCTCGCCGTGCACGGCTGCCGACGTGTTCGGCAGGTCTACGGCATCGCCAGGCATGTCGATGTTCAACAATCGCTTCCAATACGCAGTGCCCCCCCCCCCCACTCCAGTTGTGACGGACGGAAACACGCACACACACACACACTGCTCCTTTATATATAGTAGTATTTATTTATGATTTTTAAAAAGTTTCTTGAAGCTTGGAGCGACTTGTAGGGAGGCCATATGTTGTTACACGGTGTTTCGCTGCGAGCAAAACTTTGCGCCATGTGGGATGCGAACCTGAACTTGCGGATTTTTGTGCAAACATGCACTATAATTAGTTCCTATAACAGTAGCAACTTCGTCCGGAAAGCAAAAGGTGCGGGTTCGAGTCCAGTCTAGCCAAGCGTTTTGATCGCAACAAGACACTCTGTAACAACTCATATTTTATTTATTTACTTACTGGCGCTCCAAGTAATGAACAAAATTACCTCAGAAAACAGTAAAACTATTGGGAATTAGCAGAAAAATAGGAGCATACAGTCAGTATAACCATGGAATCGCCTAACTCAAACTACTAAGGAACTTCCTCTATATATCTGGCAAAAAGGATTCTGTATTGCTTCATGGAATTTGGTGAGAAATTTTTCTAAGAGTATTGAGAATTCCGTGCAAGCTCGATTTGTACCTTATACTGCAATTAGCTCTAGGAATTCGAATCCTTCTCTAACCACTCTAAAACTGGAATAAGATATCGAGTAGAAATCATAGAGAACACCTACCATACCATGTGTCATCTTAAAAACTGCGAGTAAATCATTAAATCATTCCTTACTTTCTCCATTTTGTCACATGGGGTGGCCATCACCCCTCCAGAGCCGTTCAATTTTATTTTTATCAGTCAAAATGCGTCTTATCTCAGCGCTTCTACCGCTTAAGTAATGGCGCCCACATCGAACCGGAAAGATTTCTCATAAAACTTCAGCAGATAAGGAGTTGAAAGAGCAAGAGGGGACTTACGCCAATAGCTGGACGATGCACCAGAACGATAGCAGGCGCTCCTGGTCTCCCTTTATTCTGTTCCTGCAGCACAGGAGATTTTTTGGTTATGCAGAGCACGGCGTTTGGATATCTAAGCTATCCAAACATCAGTGATCATGTGGCTCCAAGCGAATAACATCCACCGAGTTCATCAGACAGGGTGTCCAAAAAATGCATGCTAGTGCTGTTTAAACCACCGTAACTTTGCTTGCAGTCAAGGCTTTCGGGGACTCTAGGGGAATAGATACATATGCAATTACTTGCGAGGGGTGGTTTGGAAAGTGCCATGAATTCGTCTGAAGCTTCACATTTCAAGCTCGATTGATTGCGTGTATGAGCCAAATGCTGGTCAAAGTTCTGTCGTCAACCGAAAATGTCATGGTTATGCAAAAGATGCTCAAAGAAGTAATAGTCTCCCACTTAGATAACATGTCCATAATTCTACCCGAACAATTTGAGTTTCGTGAAGGAAACTCGGCCAACGCCCAAATGTTAGTCCCTTCATATGACTGGACTAGTTCGATTGAACTACTATGAGTGGCGAGAACTGTTGTCTGGGCGAGAAAGAGCATGGAGAACAAAGACCGTTGTTATGCTAAATTGCATACGCGAGCGTGTTCGGAGCGCGATAACTCTGTCAGCCTTCAATCTTTCTGGCCGGAACGTGTGGATTCCGTAGGCAGTAATATGCTCCAGTAAAGCTCCAAAGCACAGCAAATTATCTTACGAATTGGCAAGGTTACGGCGGTGAGAAAATGCAGGTTGGGCATGTGTGACACGATTTTTTCAGAATTCGGTCGACCGCTGCGGGAGCACGGGGCGAGTTAACGGCGTGCAAACTCGCGGACGAGTAAAGCACCGAAGGCATTTTGCGATGACATGCTCGCAGCTCTCCAGATGCCTAAACTACTTTAGCACACTCTGCCATTTTGGAGCCTCGTGGGGCGACGACTTTCCCATCAAAGGAGAGGCGGCAGAAGGACAATGACGTCATCGAAAATCGATATTTTTGAGCCAGGCCAAGTCTGGTGCCGTTCGATAGAGCTTTTGATTGTGAATTGAATGGTGTTACTGCGAGCAACGAGAACTGTAATCTGGGCGCTTAGGAGCGCGGAGAACATCGATCGTTGTTGTGGTAAATTTGACGCACGGGCGTGTTCTGAGCGCAATAACTCTGTCGCGTTTGAATCTTTCGGGCAGCAACTTGTACATTTTGTAAGCAGTAGAAAGCTCAATAGGTGCGCTGAAACACAGCAATTTAGCCTGTGAAAGGACAAAGTCACGACTATGCGAATATGCTGGTAAACCTTGTGACACGATTTTTTCCGATTTCAGTCGACCACTGTAGGAACACGCGATCAACTAGCGGCCTACGAATGCGTAGGCTAGCAATTTAGCTAAGGTACTTTACGATGAAGTGCCCATAACTCTCCAGCTGCCTAAACTGCCTTACCAGGATACTATCTCAACGGTAGGTCGGAACGGCGCAAATGTTGTATATGGGCAGAACCGCCTCTCTCTGGGAAGTAACAAACTGCAGGTACCTCGACCCCAATACAACTCTGCACAGAGTTAGGGGCGACGGAAGTCGCGGTTGGCGCCCTGTTGATTCACGTGCTGCACAGCTGACGGGCGCGCGCGAGATGAGGGCTCGCATCGTGTCTAATCGCAGTGCATACGTGGCGTAGAAGGGGAGAGATCGGGCTCGTAAACGAGGGGTCGGGGTTTGGATCCGGCAGACTGCGTTCGTTTTGCACTTTCGCAAAATCCATGTTTATCAGATAGGTAATCCACCTAGGGGTATTATAGTGTGTTATAGAGAATGTTTACATATAACATATGCTTCAACCTACAGATTAGCTAAAATGTTGACTTCTGTGTGAAGCTATAGTTATGCAATGATAGATGTTTTGTGGCACTAGTAAAAAGTTCCGACTCCACCGTCAAAAAAAATTTCGTTGAAACTTTGTCTAGGGGGTTATTTGGGGTGCTGATCACAAATCTGACATTCGTTTTCCACGATTCTGTCTCTACCTGCCGTCATCGGCAGAAACTTTAAGAATGTAATCCTGTGCCATCCTGTATCTATATTGTTCAGCCGAATCGTGAAAAATGGATGTCAGATTCGTGATCAGCACCCCAAATAACCCTCCTAGACGAAGTTTCAGCGAAATCGGTGACTCTGCCTGGACCACCCTTGTTAACGGTATGGGTGGCCTCCCACCGCATCGTGAAAAACGGATGTCAGATTCGTGATCAACACCCCAAATAACCCCCCTAGACAAAGTTTCAGCGAAAAAAAATTTTGACTGTGGAGTCGGAACTTTTTACTAGTGCCACAAAATATCGTTACATAACTATGGCTTCACACAAAATAGGCTTAAAATAAGTGACACACAGAAGTGAACATTTTAGTTAATCTGCAGTTTGAAGCGTATGTTGCATGTAAACGTGCTCTATAACACACTATAATACCCCTAGGTGGATTACCTATATGATAAACATGGATTTTGCAAAAGTGCAAAACGAACGCAGTCTGCGGGATCCAAACCCTCGACCCCTCGTTCAGGAGCCCGAGCTCTTCCCTACTACGCCACCTGTGCACTGCGCTTAGCCGCGATACGAGCCCTCATCCCGCGCGCGCCCGTCAGCTGTGCAGCACGTGAATCAATATTCCGAGAACGGCTCAACTTCTGTCGTCCCTAACTCTGCGCAGAGTTGTATTGGGGTCGAGATACCTGCAGTTTGTTACTTCCCAGAGAGAGGCGGTTCTGCCCATATACAACATTTGCGCCGTTCCGACCTACCGTTGAGATAGTATCCTGGTTAGTCCCAGCTGCCATTTTAGAGCTGCGGAGGGCAGCGGTGAAGATTCTTCCGCCCTTACTCGCCCACATTTGAGTTTTTGACACAACAGATGGTACCGTTTTGTTCAACTCGAAAAGATCTATCGAACGGTATTAATCTTGTCCAATCCGGGAAAATAGGGCGCGTGTGGCGCAGTCGGAGGAGGCGCGACTGTCGCGTGCACCCGGTACCAGGTTCCTGGTTCGGATTTCCCGCCCAGGCCAACCAAGCCTTCCATCCCTCCGGGGTCGGTGAATTGGTACCAGACTTGTCTGGGAAGGATAGAGCGCTGACTTGTTCATCGGTTGGCCACCGCAAGTCATTGTATGGCCAAATACGCATTCATGTCGCCTCCACGACATCCCGTAGAAGTAGAATGCGCTGGCGCATCCCAGAAGGGATTGAGTAACGCCGTCCTTTATCCTTTTATCCTTTAATCCGGGAAAATTGATTTTCTGACAATTTCCCTCAAGGACGAGGGCGCTCTTCGCCGAGCCTGCCCGGACGGTGACGTCATCGAAAGTCGACGATTTCGAAAATTGCCAAATGTTCTTGTCCAAACTTCGTTCAAATTCATCTAGGGAGTTATTTGGTGCGCTGACTACGAATCCGATTAACTGTCAATGTCAAATGAACGGAGGAACATGTCCGGTACTGTACGTATGTTGCTGTGATTCCAGAGTGTTTGTGTTGTTGTAATGATTTGTTTCTTAACTTGTTTACACTAGACCCTGGTCTAGTGTAAACAAGTTAAGAAACACTCGTCGACTCGTTGGCCTAGATTTTAGTTTTGTAGTATAGTTTCTAACTTTTTTCCTTTTAGTTACCCTTTCTACTTATGTAGTATTAACCCGTGAACTTACCCATCTGTTAGTGCTCCTCCCATTCACTGAAGAGCCACGGGAGGAGCACTAAACAAAGGTTCGTCTGAATCAGTGGCGAAACGATCCTTTCAAATCCCTTATAGGATACTCCTTGCATTTGTTTACACTAGACCCTGGTCTATGCCTAGAATAAATAAATAAACAAATATTTGGCGATTCTAAGCCTACGTCGAGCGCTTTCCAGCAAGATTCGTCCAGCAGATGTTACCCAAACAATCTCGCTGTTTTCGAGTACCAAAGCTAACCAAACAGCAGCCAATCAGAGGCTCTAAGTTGATGTGAGCCGGGAATGTAACACATGACTCGATAGTTCACTCAATGGACAGCTCAGTGGAACTCGGCGATTACATATTTCAGTGGAAAGCATCCCTTTCATAATTCCGAGAACACTGGAGTAAAAAGATAGCTAGAGGCTCGATCAAATCTAAACCAAATAATTCTCAAACATCGGCAGATGTTTCGATTACTTCTGTGCGGAACGAGATTGTAAGGTAGATCAGTATTTATTGACCGGCTAACGTCTCGAGCCATTCGTCGTCTTCGGGGACCTAAAAGAGGCTTGAGGATTCGGATGTTGCTATCTATCGGGCCCAACGCTTCATGCACTCTACATAGCCTTTCGGATATCGTCTTGAGGCATAGTAGAAAGCCACAGACCAATGAACGATAAACTCATCCCCTGATCCGCCGCTTGTACCGCAGTTAGTCGAGCATACTTCTCATCCGATGACTCACTACACGGCTTATTCTACACTATTTATACTGTGTATACCAGTGTCATTCTTAACCACATCCTTGTCAACACTGGTCGCTCTATAACTCACAATGCGAGATAAACAGCAGAAAGTCATCGGTGACCGAAGGACACTCATTTCGATTGTTCATTCGTAGATTTCGTGAAATAATACAAAACGCCTCTAGTGCTTTGAAGAGGAAATGTCTGTCTCGATAGTCAAAATCGTGCAATCAAAGTCATTTCCGCAGTGTTCCTCCCTTACCGGAAGTATCGGCAGAATTCTAAAAGGTGCTTAAATCATTGCCCCACAGCATTACTCCGCCTAAGTCACTTTTTCTTCAGAACCGATAGGCCATCCACTATGGGGCTAAAAAACAAACGCTGATAAAAACACAAGATTGGAAAGCTATGGAAAACCAAAGGCGAATACCAGAATGTCGTTTCACATGCGAACAACGAGGTTTCTTAAGGACAAAGCCCACGTCTCCACATGGAAGCGGACGTCGAAGATGTAAGGGAGATGGAGTCAAGAGATGAGCAGCAATCCAGAACAGGAAACTCGGCAGGGAGTAGAACACGCCTCCACCGATTGACCTGGTGTCGGTCGGCGGTCGAAGGGTCGCTGAGGGCATCGACCACCCAGTGTTCTTGCCAGCTGAGGTGCGCGGTCGGTCAGAATTCTTCAGCGTTTTCGAAGACGAGCCGCGAAATGCCACGGCTTCCGATGCAGCACAGGTCGGGAGTGGATCTCGCCAGCCACTATCATATATGTATGCGTATCGGAAATGATCGAAATTGCATCGTAAAACTATCAAAGGAAACACAACTTCTGCCTCCGATGTATTTCGGAAACAACTCCGTTTTGTATTTCTACTCCTAGTACAACAACGAAGGAGAAGGCTTTATTTCTTGTCTTCTGCTGTACAGCACCACATCATCAAGTATCGCAAGGTACTGCATCATCCAATATTCATCCTGAGGATGTATGCGGATCAGCACGGGTTGGGAGTGGATCCACGTATGCGCATCGGAAATCATCGGAGTTGAACCATAGGACCGTTAAAAGTTAAAGGCTAAAGTTAAGTTAAAAGTGAAAAAGTTAAAGTTAAGTAAAAGTTAAGTTAAAGCCAAACTACGCCAGGCCAAGAACTACACCAAGCCAAGAACTATACCTAACTCGTCACCCTTCTATACTGTCAACTGCAATTGGCACAATAAATGATTAATGTTTAATGTTTAAGGAAACACAACATTGGGCTCTTTGCACGCTTTTCTATGCTTTTGTTGCTCCACTAAAACTTCAACATATACTACCTAAAATGTTGAGTTGTTAAGGATTTTAGTTTTTTCTTCATAATCACCACTTTGTACACTTAGTGCCCATGTTGATTAACCACCTGTCATGCGCCCAACTTAGTGCAAAGATAAAATAAAATAAAGGAAAAAATGGAAAAAGGAATAAGAAAAGTGTAACCAGTCCCCTTGAGAAGCGCCATATATTATGTCTCTACGGGATATCGTTGAAGCATTCTGATCGCATCTGAATCTGCAGGAAGTGATTGGACTCGTTATTCAATCCCTTCTGGGCTGCGCCACGCACTCTTCTCCTACGCGATATCGTGGGGCATGTGAATGCTGGACTATGCGATGACCTGCGATGGTCATATCCTAACATGCAACCCAACAGCCTAAAGTCAGACAAAGACAAACATCTTCGAATGTCTCTATAGAAGCCGATAGGAGTCCATCTAATTTTCTCATTTACTCTTCCTTACTTCCTTCCACATCTAGGTACCTTAGAAGGTCATCCGAGCTCTTTTGTATGTACTTACGGAAAATCCTGTACAGTGGCGCTGCAATCCCTCAGTTTTCCTTCCCAACGAAAAAAGAACTTCTGCCTTTACATTAAATGCGTAACGATGTTGTGCAGGGTTTCATTGGGAACAGTCTTGTTGTTTGAAGCATCAATTTTGAACATCAAATTGCCGCGCCTTTTCAGCACTCTGCACAAGTGCATTCCGAGGGGACCCTGCAAAACGGATTCTGGTTGAAAATGTGTACACTGGTGTTTAGACAGCTTCCTCATCCGATTATGGCGCTCTTCATGAAAAAGGATCAATCTGAGAGTTACAGAATAAAAGGAGAATACAGGAGACACTGCACCGTTGCATCGTGAGATAGCTGCTGGCGAAATCCTTTCATTGCACTATGGATTCTAGCATTCATGAGCCTTACGCAGTGAGGTGGTCTCAATACTGCAGCAGCTCCTTATTTCTTATCAACCAAGCGAGAAGACTGCATTCTCAATCACTTCAACACCAAAACCACACATATTCTAAAAGCTAGCTTGTTCTTCCAGGAACAACGTTGTCTCTAGGAAAGTATAGCATAGGATGTCAGATGTGGTTATGTTTCAGATGGTGATGCGTTTTCTTCTTCTACTGGTATCTTCACTAGCTGTAGTACATAGAGCAACAGGCAAGTGTACATCCGCTAACGGTTTAGCAAAGCAGGTCTAGTTTTCGAAAATGCGACATCCGTACAGAAATATCTCATAGTCTCATTTCCCCTTCTTTCCACCCTTCTGGGTTAAATTGCAACTTATGGTACAATACTGCTCAAATTCTTTGAAAGAAACTTTTAACGTTCAAACGACGCAAAGCGTAGCATTGTTATAGCTTGCTTCAAGTTTATTTGTACGAATTGCAGCCCGCACCACAAGGTTCCACTTTTCAAGTAGCATGTGGCAGCGCCTGGAAACGTTGAATTTGAACACTCGTCACCTAGTTATGAAGCATTGTTCTGGAGAGCCGTTAATTGGTTTAAGACCTCTCCGAGAATGCCAGCGGCGACCGTTTCGGACATTCCACCAAAGAGATTCGAGGTTACCAAGGATTCGCCACTTTATTTATTTATTTATTTCGTGGCGTGAATCACAGCAGAAATACACGCATATAATGAGATGTAAACGAGCGAAACAATCTTCAAGAAATCAAAAACAAACAAGTGAGAACAGAATAACCTAAAAAAGTCCATTCCGAACGAGTAGATGCTTAAATTCAGGGACAGGCATACCAAGAAAATCTTCATTATCACCGATAAAAAGGTTTAGCTCCCTAAGGCCCCTGTAAGGGAGGAAGTTAGACCTAACTTGCGACCTTGCAACGGCGGTGTATAATCTAAGTTTACATGTTCTAGTAATCGTAGGTGGTACTCCAAAGAACTCAACAGGATCTAGACAGAGTTTTCTGGTGAGGATTTTGAACAACATAATCAGGTCTGCCCTTTTTCTTCTTTTGCTTAAACTGGGTATGCCGAGCAGCTAAGCCCATGTGGAACCGTTAGGGATGCCTTCGTAACCCACTTTGTAGCACCTCATGAACAACTTACGTGTGTAGTTATTCTGAACACTTTCAAGGAGGTCGATATACTTCTTTTGACAAGGGTTAAAAATCGAAGTACCAAACTCCATTATGGGTCTTACGTATCATTTGTACGCACGCAAGAGAGTGCCAGGATCACTTGTTTTTAGCACCTTGAATAAATTGTACGTCACTTTTCTCAACAGATCTAAAATTAGCATGTAATGCTCATCCTCGAGACATTAAACAGTGCCTACTATTCTTAGTATTCTCAGTCATTCCACTAATAATCCAAGGTCAGAGAATACTTCATATCAGGTCCATCATTAAAACATTCAGCGCCTCCTCTCATGAAGAAATTCAGCGTTTATGAATTAAATGAGGAGAGCTCTTTTTAGGCAAAACAAAAGTAAGAGATCAATCCAAATATTTATCCATGCGAACACCACTTTTTCTTTACGGCAACCGATTTTCTTTATTTGACTGAATTGTTGCAGCTTTGTTAGATAATAGCAGAGAAAGGGCTTCTACTTTTCCATTGGATAAAATAAAATAAAAGAAATAAAATTCAAAATTAAGAATACTAGGCACATTTTTTTCTGGGTGATCTAGTGAAGTCCTGAAGTGGAGCATTTCCTAAACTTGGATTATTTCTGGAATGGCTTCAAAATTAAAAACTAGAATAAAATAGAATTAATTGGGCACTATTGAATGTCTTAGGAATGAGCTCGGTATGTTGATTGCAGATCTGTTGAGAAAAGCGGCGAATTCTGGATTTCGTTGAATCTCGGTGATGGAATGTCCAAAATGGGCGCCGCTGTCGTTTTCGGAGAGGTCTTAGATCACCTAAGGGCTTTCCAGAACAAAATGCGTCATAACTAGGTGACGAATTGTTAAACTGAACGTTTTCAGAAGCTGTCATATGCTCCTTGAAAAGGGGGGATCGTTTGGTGCTAGCTAGAATTCGTACAAACATATCCGAAGAAAGCTATAATAATGCGACCCTTTGCGATGATTCATATCGTAACAAAGCGTCTTCCTTTCAAAGGATTTAAGCGTTATTGTATTATACATATAGACCATTAATCATCGGACTCGTTCCATGTTGATTCTAATGGATATACCTATTTTTTGTTTTATTTTCAAACCCTCTTAAATCTGGTAATTCTTTGATATTCCTCCTTCACAAACATTCTTATGATTCGATCTTTCCAACCTACCCACCTCTAGTTATATGTCACTTTGTTAGAAGAGTGGGATGTCTGCTGGAAAAGAAAACCTGCTCTGTGGCCAGTCGGTTGTGAATGATTCTTATTTTCTGTTGCTTACTAGTTGATTCGACGGCTTATTGTCCAATTTTCTTTTGTTCTCCATTTTCTATTTCCTATTGTAGTTGTCTTCAAT
Organism: Heligmosomoides polygyrus bakeri; assembly: GCA_947359475.1. Taxonomy (NCBI): domain Eukaryota; kingdom Metazoa; phylum Nematoda; class Chromadorea; order Rhabditida; family Heligmosomidae; genus Heligmosomoides; species Heligmosomoides polygyrus. The sequence continues at coordinate 106,587,894 of OX375867.1, read as the reverse complement.
TCTGGTTTTTGACTGCTCCCATGCAGTATAGTAGTTTGGTGCGTCATAAGCGACGTGTTAAATAAATAAATAAATAAATAAATATAGGTTTGTGGAATAAATAAAAATAGATTTTGTTTATGTACCATTGGCAACTAACAAATGTCTTGTTTCAATACGTGAAGACATAGTTTTATACTGTGATTTCAGTTCTCTTCCAGAAAAACCTTAATCATCGAAGACAAGGGTAAACCTAATGGCCCACTAAGAAACCGAAAAGTTGAACGGGGATAAACTGAAGTCGCTTAAGGTACTAAGATATCGTGCAGCTATTAATCAGGGTCCAGCAGTAGCAGAACTTCTTCAATCTATCACAGCCAATCCTGGGTTTGACAAAAGAATCACGATAATTCGAATGTTTATGCCATTTTATGCAACTATTATTGCACAGCGCATGGGCGCGTGTAGCGCAGTCGGAGGAGGCGCGACTGCCGCGTGCACCCGATACCAGGTTCCTGGTTCGGATTTGCCGCCCAGGCCAACCAAGCCTTCCATCCCTCCGGGGTCGGTGAATTGGTACCAGACTTGTCTGGGAAGGATAAAGCGCTGACTTGTCCATCGGCTGGCCACCGCAAGTCATTGTATGGCCAAATAAGCATTCATGTCGCCTCCACGACATCCCGTAGAAGTAGAATGCGCTGGCGCATTCCAGAAGGGATTGGGTAACGCCGTCCTTTATCCTTTATTATTATTGCACAGCTCATAGTGCCATAATCATAGGAGATTAAAAAAGAATTAACTGAAAAATAGTCCTCCAGCACAGATTGTTTTCAGGTGACTGAGAGGGCATAGCTTCTACAAATCATTTCATTAAATATTCAGGTAAATGCTTTGCGTTGAGCGTGCCGGATGGTGGTTCCCTCTCTTATGACCACGACCTTAAGAACGGAAAGTACCCTTCTGGCACTTCTGTGACGCTTTCTTGCAGTAATAGTCGCCTTGTCGGGTAAAGTTGAACATTTTTCGCAGTTTTTCTGACGTTTCACCAGCCTTTATAATGGTAGTTTAGGACACAAAAGGTAACGTGTGTAAACGAATGGCTGGGAGACCTCGGCCACTGTGCAGGTAAGTGATTCACTTTGTAAAGGGACAAATGGGAGAATGGAGAATGGGAAACCAAAAAGAGCAGTGTGCTCTGAATGAAGTTTCCAGGATGCCATGCCACTCCAAATACCCTGGCGTACTGACAGCATTTACTCGACTAGCATAGACAATCATAGTGATCCATCAAAAATTTCCTTCGAAATGATGGCTTGCACTATCCCTTTTCCAAAAAGAACCACCGACATTCCGCTTAGAACTCTGGAAGAGTACCAATTTTTCAATCACCCTGCCACCTTCACATAAAAGCGATGTCAGAAGTCAGCAGTAGTTGTTAATCGGAATCACTGCTATTTTCAGCTAATTGCACAGCTCCTGAACAACAGTCCAACCGCGAATCCTTCAAGTACAACAACACCTCTGTCGACGGAAAGTATCCAGACGGCACAAGTGTAACGCTTTCATGTACCAGAAGTTCAGTAGTTGGGTGAGGCCGAACAGATTTTGAACGTCAAACTGGAGCTGCTGAAAGCGGATACTGTATCAGATGTCTTCAGGGTATCGGAAAGCTTGTGTGACGACGGCAAATGGAACCCCAGTCTTGGACAGTGCAAAGGTGAATGAAGCAAATAATGAGTTATTGGCGATTGCCTACATTAATTTGCTATGCACCAAAATTTTTAGAACGAATGGCACTGTAATTTACCTCCCGCGTGAGTTCTCCAAGATGTTACGCACTTCAAGGCGTCATTCTATCCTCAAGAAATATCCACCCAAGGCCTGAACTTTCATGTAGCAATGCACAACTTTTCTGAGAACGCTGCTCAGCTTCTGATGTTTTTCTGGCATCTCAATTCCTTGGACATCGATTCGGTTAACTCAGTCCCATTATTTTCTTTAAACTCCTGAAAATCGATCACGGAGGCAGTGACTGACATATTTGAAAGCCAAGAGCCGAAGATGATGCAAACAAGAGTGATTTTTATCAAACCAAATTTTCTATGATTCAAATAACTAATTTATCCGATTTGGATATCCGATATCTGACTATGAGGGAAGAAGAAGCAGTTACCCGAATAGTCCAAAAATTCGATCTGGTGAGAATCACCGTTATCTAAATCACCTTAGATAATGGCTTTTAAATATTCTACCATCGTTGTGATCCGCATGCGCGGTGATTGAGAGGAATTGCGGAAACAACTGTCCGAATCTGGATCCATTTCATAGCTCCTACCACCAACCTCAGGGTTCTTAACATCTTCGACTTCGTTAAAGAAATTTAAGGAACACCGTCCCGCAGTTACAGAAAGGATATGGCTCGGCGTTAGACGACCCCCTACTTGGCGCTTTAAGCACGCGCTTTCACTAGATGCATACTGACTTCAACAATTCAGAAAGGATAACACGGTGCACTTATCTAAAAATCTTAATACAGTAACAACAACCTTTCTTAAAATTTGGTATCTACTCTACTAGAATAGGTAATCGCAATGATCACAAAAAATTAGCTCTAAATTATTGCACACATGGCACATTTTCCATTCCGAAAACCGATATTCCTCTCATTAGAGCGTTGCGAAAATAATAGCCGTTTTAAACCAACTACTTGAAAACAATATAGTTTGTTCAAAGAAATTTTTTCAGTTGAAATACTCACCAAAATAATCACAATTTTTCCGGCAACGAGAAACTATTAGTGTCAGAACTCCAGCAGCGTAAAAGTCTGGAATTCTGGCGGCGGCGATATCGTCGAATGTCTTTCCTGAGTCGTCTTAGTTCGAAAGCATTTCTCGAGTAGGAAAATGTAAATGTTTGAAAAGTGATAATGTGCAGGAGGACAGCTTGCGAGTATGGGTTATGGTCGAGAGTTTAACATCGTAACTGAATCAGCTTTTTGTTGTCATCCATGAAACATGTCTTCGGTCATGTCGGCGTCATAATGTGGGATGATGTGATTTCCTTACAGTACTTCTTCGCAGTGATGGCTTCGCCCAAGGAGCTGTGGTGGATCAACTGACCACCGAACGGTCACGATGGCCTTTCTTTGGTGCCACGCAGGCTTTGGCAAATATTTCGGAGCTTCGTCGTGGTTTTAGCCGTTGCTCTGAACTTCGTCGACCGTCGTAGAGAGTTCGTTGTTTGCCACACGACAAAATGCATTCCAGAAAAAAATCGGTTTTGTTGCGAAAAAGAAGACAGTCCAAGAGACCAATTTGCTGATCTTTGGACAACTCGTGCTGCATCCACATGTCGAGTTCTTTACTTCCCAAATTTCTTCAAATGCCGTTCTACGGTAACGTGGGCAAAGTTAGTCCCATAGCAATTTCTTCTGTGAATATTCGTGGGTTGGCATCTACCACTGGCTTTAGCGCATCGTTGTCAATACCCAACAGTCCTTCCCGATCTTTGATATTAAAGTCTCCAGCTCTTAATACCTGGAACCGGTAGAGTCTTTATTTCATACACTGGTGACATTACGAGCTGCTCCCATAGCACGACATATTTCCAAGTTTGAACTCGTGAAGCAAAACGAACCGAATTTCCCGTTTTGACATCATCTTTTCAAGCGATCCGAAATCGCCAAAGGAATTGAGGGCAGAAACGGATATGTGTTCCTTACGATGGGGTGGGAAATTTGCTTTATACTGATGTGTAAATTGGGTGCATTCAGCTAAGATTTTGTTAGCTATCACTGCTGAAAAAAAGTGGCTGCGGAAGCGATGGTAATTTTTGCATCAGCCTAATAGAAACCTCTAGGAGTTCCAATTTTTCTAGCATTCTTCCATCCACACGGAAAGGTGAGAGGCGGAATGAGTAGCGAGTGTTTATATGGATTGCACTATTTTTCAGCCGGATGTGTTCCTCTTAAAAAGCGATCTGACCCTGATTCCTTATCTTATACCAACAACTCTGTCAACGGAAAGCATCCACATGGCACAAGTGTAACGCTTTCTTGTGCTAAAGGAACACTTTTCGGGTAAGCTCGAACGAACTTTTAATGCCAAGTTCAGCTGTTGCAGAGCGACACTACATGTACATAGCAGATGTTTTCAGGAAATCGGAGGGCCAGTGTAACGAAGGAAGATGGGTACCAACTGTTGGTCAGTGCATATGTGAGTAAAGCAAAGTATTTTAATCACTTCATTTATCTTTATTTTATCATGACGTGGACCGAGGCCACATGTAAAACCACAATCACCACCTATATATAAAAGCGTTTGTCTGTCGAGTGATCTAACATGAGTGAGACACGCCGCATCACCCACAGCGGGGCGGTTGGGTGAGGTAACCCAAGTGAGATATGCCTCATCATCTACAGCGCGGACAAAATTTGTTATTGGACGTGGGATGTTGCTGCAGCGGGGAGGAGTAGCCGTTTACTGCTTAAAACAACAGCACCTACGCGCGTTTCTGAGCGTCCAGATTAAGAAGCCGTAGCGCCGACTTCGTGCCAATAGCACGAGAAGACCACTAAAGTGGTAAGAGTAAAAGGGGGGACTTCGAGGGCGGAGAACCGACAGCGACCAGAAGGGAGCGATCTGGAGAAGGCATCGGGATGGGAGGGCGTCGATAGGGGAAGAGGAAGCAGACCATTAGGTAGCGCTAAGAAGGATTTAGGCAACAATAGGGACCGGTAGGGAGATACCAACAAGGGGTAAGGAGGATGGGGATCCATTACCAGTGAGGAAGAACGGATTTAGAAGATATGACACCGACGGCGCGCAATGGGCGTTTGCTCGACGTCGTCGTGTCGTGAGTGTGTGGGGGCTGCTTAAATGGTGTAGAGTAGTAAGGAGGATCCTGGGGGGGGGGGGGGGGGAGCGATCTCCTTACAAGAAGGGACCTGGAAGCGAGACCAGGAAGGGGAACCAACAAGAAGGGAGCCGTAAAGGAATTCATACGGGGAACAAGGAGTCTGTCATATGCATAGCCTTTTCATGCTCGACACAGCGGCGGCTGCGCGCACTTCTGAGCTTCTGGATTCGAAAGACGGCTCTACTGAGCTTTCGGATCCAGAAAACATGCCCGCTGCCTCGCCCAACAAGCGTCCTTATTCTGAACACGTGTCACCAACGTCTGCCGTGAGCATGGGGGACCACTAAGGGAGTGGTGAAGAAGGGCAGTAAGGGTGGACCACGAGAACGAACAGGAACGAAAGGAACAACCTGGAGGAGGGGCCAGGACGGTGAACCAGCAAAAAGAGACCAGTAGAGGGTCAATAGTGGTAACAAAGGAACGGGCCAGGAGTTGGGGCCACGAAGGTGGGAGACTAAAGAGGGGGAGGGAAGACCAGCAAAGGCAGACCAGCAAATAGATCTAGTAAGAAGAAATAAGTGAGGGGGAACCTGGCTTTGGAAGACATGTCAACGATATATGGAAACGCTAGCTGTGGAGCATGGGAACGGTTGCGGAGGAGCAACATGAGGAATAGAAGTGTTGCGCAGCACAAACCAATGACGTTAGTGGCCGGTCTGGAGAGAATGTCTATGATGAAGGTATCGAAGTGGTGAACGGCTTGATGCCGATAGGGTACGCACCAGTCCTAGATGTAGGCAGACTTTATGTTTTACAAAAACTACTTTTCATTGGTCAGCGATGCTGCAAAGTAGCGCGAAGCGCGCAAGTGAGACACGGCATGTCGGAGCACTTGTGTTAGTATAAACGACCAACGGACTCAATCAAAAACAAGAAGCCACAATAAAAGGCACTGATTGTACACGTATAAATGATTCTCAGAAGCGATGCTCATATGGACCTAAGACGTCCTGATTTGCACACAAAATGTGGATTAACTCCCTTAAACTTCTGTAGGTGAAGAAGCTTGATCGGGCTCGCGATTTCGCTACCGAAACACAAGGTCTGAGCTCTCCTCTTTTGTTATATGTCAATCAAGAGTCAAAAAAGTTTTGTGAGTTTAGAGAAACCCTACCTGTGAGGAGAGTATTTTAAACACCATGGAGGGTAAAAACTTTTCCTTCTAATAAAAAGGCTTGGGAAACCTAACATTTCAACTCTATCAGCACCATTTGGCCTCTAATAGTAGTTATTACCGAAGCACCTCAACATTAGCTCACGAGCGAAACTATCCTGAAGGTTCTTTGGGGAGATGATTGCCGTAGAGGAAACTTGCTAATGCCCAGTGCGGGTTCTCTGCCAAGGCCAAACTAAGTGGAACCGCGGACAGGGTTAGTATAAGAGGGCCAGATGGGAGCAAAAGGGGAAGCGGTTGTTGTAGGGTTCTTGGTATTGGGATAGTTAACTAACGGCTCGGATTCCCTTATGAGGTCCTTACCTTCCATTCTAGGCCGTCCGGTAGCCATTTCTTTCGTGAATAATATATTTGAGTTTTGTTGTGAATCATTTCAGGTTAGCAGATAAAGGCTGACGAAAAATCCTGTGAGTTGACTTTTCGGGGAATTTCCTAAGCGCAATGATATTACAGTTCCTAAAAGAACAATGTCTTTCTTCCTCGAAAGATTTAAAACTGTTGTTCTACACTCTATCGTGGGTCTCACATATGTTGTATATACCCTCAGAAAGATTAGAGGAGCTCTGTTCTTCAGTGATTTAAAAAGGTTGTAGATGCCTTAGTTAGCCCTTTTGACCAATGATTTTTAATGCAAATCAAAACTCAGGTCACTTATGAAAAGGTTTTTGGCGATTACCAGCAACCAGTGAAGAAAAATTTAAGAAAGAACGGCAATGGTAATTACCTTCTGCTTGAGTTCTCCAAAACGAACTCTGGAAGTTACAAATCTATCCACAGGAAAACCTCCCTTGACTCGAAGTTTTGCTTAAAAATGTAGGGTTTTTGTGCAGAGTATTCCACAACATCCTTCAAAACTCCGTCGGTGTTCACCAGGGCTCTGCGCTCTTCCCACTCCTTTCATTGTCGTAATAGATGCCATTAAGAGAGGTCTTCAGAAGCCTACCCCTAAGCGCTGCTGTGCGCAGATGACGTAATGCCTGCAAGCGAAAAGAAGAGCGAACTGGAGCGACAAGCGCAAGCTTGGTACGACCGCTTGGCGATGTTCGGGCTCAAGCGTAACGTCACAAGATCTGAGTACTTGACGACAGACGTAAACGAAGCCGGGTCCATTTACATCAATGGCACTGCGCTCATACGAGCGACACATTTAAAGTACCTTGGATCTGCAATTGCGTCTTATGATGGTCTGGCGTTCGCGGTGAACTCGCGCGTGAGCGCAGCGTGATCCAAATGGTGCTCAATGACAAGCGTTTTGTCTGACATAAAGATAGAAGAGAGCCTTAAATGTAAGATCTGCAGAACCGTCGTCCGACCGGTAGCGATGTGCGGTGGTGAGGGCTGGACTTCAACCAAGGAGGTTGACTCGCCTCCGCGTAATGGAAACGAAAATGCTTCGCTGGGCGGCTGGTGCTACGGGTCTGAACCGTATTCGCAACGATGAAATACGCCAGAGGTTTGGTGTCGCTCCAGTTGTGACCAGTTACGAGAAGCTCGCCTTCGGTGGTAAGGCCACCTTCTTCGAGCTATTGGTGACACTGTTAGGAAGTTTGGTCTTAACATAGACGAGCCCGGAAAACGGCCTAAAGGGCGGCCGAAGCAGCGTTGGCTTGATACGCTGCATGTGGACCTGAAGGTTGCTGGTATCCATCCCGACCAAGATTTTGATCGCGTAAAGTGGCGTCACTACACCAGAATAGCGGACTCCGCCTCGAAGCGGGACAAACGCTGAAGGTGAAGAAGATTCTACAACAAATCTCCAGACGCTTTGCTTTGAGTGTGCTGCGCTGATTGCTTACCATCGCACATAGAAATGTCTTGCGAACACCGACAAAGGACAGAAGATGAAAGATAAAGGGGTTTATATTCTGTAAGGTGTTCTTCTAACAGTTAGCAGGTTCTTCTTTCACCTACTTATTTTCTTTCTAGAGCATTTTCTTGGAAACAAACATAATTTCAGCGGAATGTTCGCAAGCATCTGCGAGGGATTTGGGCTACTCAGGAATGTACATCGATGGTGAACTCAAGAACGGCAATGCACCTCACCTATCCAACGTTGAACTCACTTGCGGAGAAGGTTGGGTAACAGTTGTTCGTTAACTATTTTTCATGTGCTTATCATTTTGTAAGCACTTTAAGAAAGAATAAATATATCGTCTTCATCTTAGAGCGTCACAACTACCACTGCTACGATGGAACTTTTCTTCCGAAGCACCCATTTAAGCCGTGTGGTAATGCTCGCATTTTTCTTTCTTTTTTATTAACCATGACGTCTTTCCATGTAGAAATAATAATAAAAAAGCTCTAATTGTACCGATTCCTTAGGAGCGTGCTCAACAGCTAAGGTCTCAAGACTGGGATATGTTGGAATGCACGAACAAATCAACGTTCTGGATGGAAATCTCGTAGAAGGCTCCCTTGTGGCTCTGAAGTGCCGTGACGGTAAGGCAAAGCTCAGCACTATTGTGGTTTATTATATAACTACAGAGGTCACGGAGAGGTCGAAAAATGTTTCGCCCGAATTTTTGCCGAGAAAGGGGATTACTTGGGGTGCCGATCACGAATCTGACATCCGATTTTGAAATTTCGCATGATTATGGTAAATTATAGTCTTCTTCTTCTTCTTCTGAACGTTTTGTCCCGCGCAGCCGCCGGGTCCGCTGTTCTTGTGATCTGTCGCCACCTCATCCTATCAAGGGCGTCATCTGCAATGGAGCCGACTTCGGCGAGATCTCTCTTGATCACGTCCGTCCACCTTTTCCTTCAGGCCCTCTCGGACGCTTTCCGGGTGCCTCGAAATCTAGGGCCAACCTTGTGGGGTGATTCTCTAGTCTTCTGAGGACGTGTCCATACCACCTCACGCGCTGCTTCCTCATTCTCAGCTGGATCGGGGCTGTCCTCATCACTGCCTTAACATCCTCGTTTCGTACCCTGTCCCGACGGCTCCATCCACATGCCCACATCAGCATCCCTATTTCCGCAGCGTGCCGTTGTCGCTGCTGACGACTATGGTAAATTATAGTAGATGCGGGTGAGTTAAGCTGTGCGGGTGGTGAAGCTACTAGAAACGAATGACCTCCATCAACTTTTTCCTTTAGAAGCTGACTTCTTGCCATAACTACAACCACAGTATTATGCAAAGGTGAAAATCTTCTTCAAATATTCACTGCACGCCCAGAAACCCATTCTGGAGCGTTTTTTGCCTGCAACGCAACCTACCGTAATCGGGTGAAATTTCAAAAATGGTGTCATGGTCATGACCCGGCGACAGCTTTGCCCAACCACGCTCAAAAAACTGTCGCAATTAGCCAAAATTTCAAAAACGGACTTGTCGATTTTTCAGAACTGCACTGGTTTTCATGCACTAATGGCGAACTCCAGCCAGAGGACGTGTCGAAGTCTATTTGCGGTAATTTATTGATTTGGTTTTTCGACAGGCTGGTTTCTAATGTGAAAAACCTAGCAATGTTGTAAGAGAGGTCTAGGATAAAGAGTAGTGTTATATAAATAACAACGCTAGTCAGCGTCTTTGCGGGATGCGCCACGCATTCCTCTTCTACAAGATATCGATTAGAAAATTTGGATACATAAAGGGTGCGCCATAAATATGATCGCTTTTTCGGGCATCATTTTGCATTTGTTTGTAAATGTTTTCAAGTTTTCATTGTTTTTTTTTTGTGTTCTATGTGTCATGTTAACTATATATAGTGTTTTTTGCATCCCCACACTGCTTCTTTCAGAAAAAGTAAAGCTTGAGGAGGGCAGGACTTTCTGTTCCAAACATCGCTCGTCTGCTGAAACTGCACAAAAAGATATCACTGTGTGGAAGGTAACTCTCTCGTTCGTCGTTCCCGACCTGGCCGTCCGGTATCCGTAGCTACGAGCAGTCTTCGAAAAATCGTGAAAGAGCGAATCAAGTGGAATTCAGGTGGCAGCATGACAAAGATGGAATCCGAGTTCATAGTATGGCTATGACAATGAGGCGAGTTGCTAACAATGAACGTGGACTATACCCCTACAAGCTCCGTCAACTGCACGGACTGACGCCTGCAGAGATGGAAGGGAGAAGAGAAAAATGTCGAGGACTCCTCGAGCGGCACGACCGCTGCAGGACGATCTTCACCGATGAGAAACTTTTCTCAATTGAGCGGTCTTTTAACCGCCAAAATTCGCGGATGTTGGCTGAAAGTGGTGAGAATGCAGACAAGAAGGGTATCGTGGTTTATAGAAACTCTTATGCAGAATCCCTAATGGTTTGGGCCGGAGTTTGCGCGACAGGACGGAGAGCATTGGTTTTTGTTGAAAAAGGAGCCAAGGTCAATATCTATGTCTACGCGAAAGGCATTTTGAATAATGAGTTGCTTCCCTGGGCTCAAGAGCACTTTGGAAATACAACATGGATTTTTCAATAGGAAGGCGCACCCGACAATAAGTCCAAGAAGACTCAGGAGAGGTGCTCGAGGAATCTCCCCAGGTTCATTACTGCTTCTGAATGGCCGGCGAACTTGTAAGATTTGAATGTTATGGATTACAGCGTTTGAATTAATCTGAAGGAAAATGTTTGTGCTAAATGGTACACAATGACTCGAGGACTGAAATCCTAGTGGCATGGTAGGAAATTCCGCGGGCAATCCCGCGTGCCGCCGTTGAGTCCTATCCCAAGGGTGTGCAGGCTGTCAATCGTGCCAAAGGAGGTCATATTAAATAATATCCCCTCTGTTTGCTAACCAGTTTGTTAGTAAATTGTTGACGAAGTTTTGCTCTTTTCTGATCAATTCCTCATGAGTACGTCACTTTTTATTGAGTGACCATATCTATGGTGCCCCCTGTACATATTCGACGTGCACAACTACTAGCTATGGCCAGTCGATCGAAAACTCAACACTTTCTCCTTCCCAGAATCAAATCTGTATCAAAGTTGTGAACTGGAGGAAGGGAAGGCTTATTTGGCCTGGGCGGTTCCCGAAACAGGCATCGACAAAGTCTGCTACCTTTACACCGATCCCCGAAGAGATGGAAGTCTCTGCTGAATTGGGTGGGAAATTCGAACTGAGAACCTGATTTGGATTCAGACGACAGCCGACGCCTTCTCCTTCTGCGCTACCGTCCTCTCTCACTTCAGGATTTTCAAAAAAAAAAAATTTGAAACCCAAAGCGCTGAAGACAATGTTAGGGACACATATGAAGTACCTCGATGTAGGAACGTTGAGGGAGTCAACCGCTGGATAGACGATGGGTGGATCTATAAACCACTGTGGGAGCTCCGGGGATGGTTCCATTGGCTTTCTCTTCATTCATCTCATTCAGCTTGCACTCCTCCGAGCAACACCACTGCGGACTACGATCGCTACGTCTTCAGCACACCTCTCAAGGATGGGCACTATGAAAGTGGAACCGAAGTGGCTCTCTTCTGCAAGAGCGGTCCAGTCGTTTGCGGGTAAGCCCTTAGGATCCTCCTTAACAGGCCCTACTGCTATTTGGCGTTGCATTTTAAGATCAAGCAGCAGCACGTGCTCCGGCGGTAATTGGTATCCACCACTTGGACGTTGCCCAGGTGAGTGGAACGGATGACCAGGTTTTGCGAAGCTGTCACACCTCGCAGTATACACATATTATACAAGATTTTCAGCGGCCTACCGGCCACCAAACATTTGGTTGGGGCTTCACCGCCATACCCCGAAAATACAACACCCTGACCGTGACGGTCTCCTTCCCTCTTTGGGCTCTCATCTTCACTATAGAAAAAGCTGCTCTCGCCTTTTATATAAGACGCGGTGTACACAACGATGGAGTGGCGAGAAAGGGTCTGAATTCTATAACATGCAGAATTTGCGGCACGTTTTCTGAATCCGAGCAAACGCTGTACTACTTCTGAAGCACTCCTTCTGACTCCGAACGACGGTGTCTGTGGCACGTGTTCTGAACACGGACGAAACATGCCGACATCGATGACACTAATTCTGAATCCGGACTAACGTTTACGAGTTCTGCGGTATGTCTACTGAACGCCTACCCAGGTTGGGCGACGTTTGCTGCACATGTTCTGAATTCGAGTGAACGTAATTCCTGAGCACTTATTCTGAGCTCGGGCGCACGTTGTGCGATGTCTGTGACCCGTCATCTGAATCAGAAGGCAAGTTGTACGGCCACTCCCCCAACTCCCTTGTTGGTCCTACAGACAGACAGCGCGCATTGGACAGACGTATTACAAGGGAAGGGTCTGAAGCGTATGTCAGAACGGGGAGAGCGGATCATGTGGGGAGAATCCGTACCCCTCAATTAGAAAACTGTGTTTCTTTTTTAGCCACGGCGTTAAACCCAAGAGTAGGGGTCCTCGAAGTTACAACGGTATCGGCGCCTCATGAGTTCCAGGGTCTTTTATGCCCGATGCCTCTGCGGGCAAGCGCTCGGAGCGCAGTGGGTAGTGACGTTGCTTCATGCGAGGGATATCGGGGTCCGACTATTCTGCGCTTTGCATTTCTCCATTTCAACTGATTGGTTGAGATCTGAAGGATTCTGACGACTATACCATTTTTAGAGGTTTTTGCCTAATTCTCGAGCTCCATTCTGTGGTATTCAACATGACGATGTATGAATGTTTAACACCAACGCTGTCCGTATTGTGACCAGTACTTCTATTTCGTGCGCTTTGCAATTTGTGCCTGTGTGTCACTGGTGTTGAGCGTTTACACATCATTATCTTGAATAGCTTCCTCCTCGGTTTTTGGTTAAATACCGGTCTGTAATAAACAAGTCCCAAGAGAGATCCCCTCCACGACGTACAGCTGGAAAATGCATAAAAATCCTCTGAAAACGGTATAGTCGTCAGAATCCTTCAAATCTCAACCAGTCAGTGGAAATGCAAAAATGCAGCAGCGCACAAGAACCAAACCTCCGACCTCCCTCGCATGAAGCAGCGTCACTACCCGCTGCGCCCGAGCCGTTGCCGGCAGCGGTATTGCTTGCCTGCAAGAGGCAACAGAACTCGCGAGGCGTCGATTCCATTGTGATTCAAGGTCCCCCTTCTCCTTGGGTTTAACGACTTGGCAAAAAGAATCACATTTATATTCTAATTGAGTGGTTGGGACTCTTCCTGCATGACTCGTTCTCCCCGTTCAGACATACGCTTCAGACCCTTCCCTTGTTAGTCGCTTATTACACAGCAGAATATGTAAGCCATAATTCCTTCTAACTTGCTGAGTTTAGAACTTCTGGTTTTGTTTAAGTTATTTTCCACGCAAAATTTCTCCACGGTCTCACCAATCGTATATCTCGTGTGAGGAAATTCGAAACAAAATTGGAAACCGTGTACAGTGAAAGGACTCACCTTCGTGTTTTCCACTACGAAGATGGTGCCACCGCAGCATATGAACTCTATATCGCCGAACTTCAAGCACTTGGCGCATGGAGGAGAGGGATGGCAACTGAATATGGGGATTCATGAAACGGTAGGAGAAAAGTAGTGAAAAAGGAGTTCACGTTCATAATGCGCTTGGAAGACAACGGCAGAAGGAACCTATCGGCACCCTTAAACATGTGCAAAGAGGAAGAGATAGGCAAGCGTCCTCCCAACTGTGTTAGCTTTTTTTCACAGTGGTGGCGCGCTCGCACATTAGACCAATTAAGCAAATTTAAACGATGAGGGGTAAAGGAGAGCGTGAATCAATTCATTTTTTGATGCCGCACATTCTACTACGGCATGCCACAGATGCAATTTGATTCGGTATTTGGCCAGACGAATGGCTTGCGGTGGTCGTTCGATGGAAGGGTCGGTCAAATTTATACTTCCAAGTCTGGTGATATCACATCACCGAACCCGGAGGGTTTGAAGGATTAGATGGCACAGGCGGGAGCCTGTCCGATCCATGAAATTATTCGGGGTTCATGCCCAAGCCGGCGCATCCTCCGACTCCGTTATTAAATACTGTCTGGAAATGACGCTTATATCTGCACTGCTGTTCGTGTTTTTAGAAATGTGCAGCAAAGATGATTTGACAAAAATCAAATGTGAGAACGGCGAACTTTCTGAGCCCAAACCTGATGAAACGGACCTGCAATATCATGGAGGCAAAGCATCCGCCACTTGCACAGTCAACTCTTCATCGAGTAAGGAAGCTACACACCTACTCTAGGGTTTTCCATTTCCAAAGTCTACTTTTGAGAGATCGCTCATTTTTGTTTACAGCTCTCACTGATATGATGTGTATTGATGGTGACTGGCGGAAGCGAAGCGCCGGACAAACGAAGCGGGACTGAACAGAGGCTCCTGAATAAATGCTCTTCCCATACGTTTCTCTCGTGCATTATGATAAAGGATAAAGGGCGGTGTTACTCTATTTCATTCTGGATGCTCCACGCACTCTGCTTCTAGGGGATGTAGTGGAGTCTATTCTAATACGTATTTTGCCTGAACAATAACTTGCGGTGGTCAGCCGATGGACAAATCAGAGTTTTGTCCCGTTACAACGATGTTTTGTTGCGATCGAAACTCTAGCGTCAGGTGGGACGTGAACCCAACGGGAGGTGCAGGTTCGAGTCCCGCCTTGCGCTAGATTTTGATCGCAATAAAGCTGTCACATCTTTGCGACAGCTTACAACTTCGACACCAACTACATGAGGCTTAAAAAGACACTGACTTCAATACTTCAACTTCAATTCCCAGAAAAGTCTGGTACCAATTCACCGACCCCGGTGGGATGGAAGGCGTGGTTGGCCTAGGCGGGAAATCCGAACCAGGAACCTGGTATCGGATGCACGCTACAGTCGGCGCCTCCTCCGACTGCGCTACACGCGCCTCCCGTACCATATACTACACGAAATGTTGATTTGTTAAGAAATTCAGTTTTTTCTTTAGAATCACCATTTTGTCTACGCCGTGTCCATGTTTATTTTATTTGTTTATTCGAGGCGCGAATAGGATTCACCCATAGAAACAGAACACAATCAAAAAACAAGAACGAAACGCCATCACACCTTAGTCGGCTGCAATCATATTTGGAAACATCAACAAGCAATAGCTCTACTCCAAACACTTGTAGACATTGTCATCATATCGTCGAATCTACCAAGAAGCAATTTTAGTTCTGCAAGAGTTCTATAAGTCAAGGAGTCTGATCTGACGATAAGTCTTGAATTTGCAACTGGTACAAAAATACAAAAATTAATCAACTCTTTGTAATTGCACACAATTTAGTGCAAGCATATGATTAAAAAAGAATAAAGACAGGGCTAATCAATTTCTGCCTAGAAAGCGCCATACATTATACCTAGGAATATCGTTGAGGTATTCACGCACTTAGCAAAAAAAACCGCAACCAACGCTCAGTAACCTCACCACCGGCATCAGAACACAGGACATTTATAACAGAACCCGGGATACCTGATCAGCATTAGATTATCATGAGCTTTTATTGGAAAAATAGAAAAGTAGGCATTTGAGAAATTATAGGTCCACTTTTTAAAAGCGCAATCCATTACAAAAATAGAAGCAAACAAAAAATTAGCACTTTCTTACATCTCCATTGCTGTTCAACATCAAAAATTCTAGTTGTCGTACTATTTTTCCATGTTCGACTGACGATGAATCTTGGTCTAGTATTGATCAGTGTGGTATACCCAAGTCATGCAGCTGGCGAACCAAGATTAGGAGAGGGAGACGAAGAACGAAGAGGTAACATAAACAGTCCAGTGCAGTTGGGCGAGAGGTTCCTCTGTTAAGGCGACAAATGAGAGGATAAGGTCACCTTCGGTTCGCCGTCCTGGCGAGCCTCTGGCCGACTGTCTTCCGGCTTAAGACCGCAAAGGTCAACATACGGAGCCAGCTCCTGTATCACCGCCACGCGTTCCTCCTTCCTGTTGAGTTCCTAGCGACAATCCACATCGCCTCTAATGTGTTCCGCGCCGAGATCTCAAACACGCGTGCCAATATCGTCACCGCCACGTCAATCCCTGCTCCACTGTGACATCGCAGCCTGTGCTCTCCCAACGGACCGGATTTTTCATACTAATGATAAGGTTATCGGTCAGAATGGTTCGCCACACTATCCATACACTAGCCAAGGTTATCAAGATTGGTGTTCTTCCGTACAATAACTGAGGAGAAATGGTTCGATTTTTGAGCACCTTCCGTACAAGAGTGACGCGCAATTCCTCTACCGGGTCAAGGTCATTAGAACAACTGGGCTACTCCAGAAATTCGTCTCCACCAGTATAATTAAGTCCTTGTCATTGCGCACTAGTTAGTGCAAGCATGACATCAAATCAAACAAAGTAAAAAGGAAAATGGATAAACAAAGGCTAATCAATCTCTGCTTGGAAAACGCTACACATTATGTTTTTTTATACGGCTTATTGATGAGGCAATCTGAGTGCGTACGTGGACTATGCAATGATTAGCGAAGGCAAGCAGATGGCAAGCCAGTGTTTTATCTGTCCCATACACCTCTTGCACCATTTAAGCGATTCTATCGATGAAGAGGTTTTCGGCGTGGGGAGGGAAGCGGGGGGGGGGAATAAATATGTGCATAAAGTATGTGCGGTGGTCAGAGGCAGAGGGGCAGAGTAACATGCAAAAATATAGACGCTTTTGTTTCCGGTCTTGATCCATCCCAGCCCTAAACCTTGACCATGTTACTAGCCTAGCTTTACTGACAACAACACCCTCCAAGCAGTGCTCGTGTTTATGAAATTTTGCGAAATTTTTTTTTTGCGAAAAGTCATGTTTCGTAGTCATTGCGGTTCAGGCGTTGATTGTGGGGCATTTCTTTTCATTTCATTTCGTTGAAGCATGTGGTGCAAGCACATGTAAAGCGATCAGCTTGAGCACGCTCGCCATTGCACCGAGAAATAAAATCAGTTAGATAACGAACAGAACAAAGGAGTGAATCAACAAATAGCGAAAAATAGTCAACTTAGAAGGCAAGAAGCACAGCTATGTGCAAAGCGATCAGAGAGGGTTATCAAAAACCGCTACGGAAAGCAGAGGGAGAACATGGTTTGGTACCTGAGAGTTCACCTGTATCACCTGTATCACCTGTCGTCCCGTTGATCATCGACTTGCTCGAGCGGGCGCCAGCAGCGTCTCCATTCGTCCCTGTCGCGTGCCAGAGTGGTCCAATGGATCCTCCTCGCTCGAGGGACACGAAGAGCGTCATATCGGTCGTTCAGGGCTTTCACGAAGAAGTCCGACCAACGCGTTGGTGGGCGTCCTGGTGTTCTTTTGACATCCCGCGGAATCCAGTCTGTGACGGCTCTCGTCCAGCGGGTGTCTGCGAATCGCATTACGTGGCCGTCCCACCTAATTTTCGACGACTTGGCCCATGCGACAGCGTCTCTGATCTTCGAACGTCGGCGAACCTCGGAACTCCGGAGGCCTTCTCTCACTTGCGTGAGTCGTGTCACTCCGAGCATCGTCCTCTCGATTCCACGCTGCGCGACGCTGTTCGCGTGTTCATCCTGCTTTCGTATAGCCCAGGTCTCTGAGGCGTATGTTAGGGCAGGAAGAACAGTGGAGTCGAATAGGTGGGCACGGAGTCGGACGTTCTTCGTTTTCTTCACGACTTCTTCGACGCTCTTGAAAGCTCCCCAAGCCGCTCGTTTCCTCCTGCTCAGCTCTGGTGCTAGGTCGTTGGCCATGTTGACTTCGCGACCCAGATACACATAGCTGGAGCATTCGGAGATGTTCGTTCCGTTGAGCGAGAATGGGGCATCAGAAACCCATCCGTTCTTCATGAACCTGAGAGTTACTGGAAAAATTCAGAAGGATTTCTGTAAAATCCTTTTAAAAGCCGCAATGCTTGCAGATATAGCCAAGCGTTTACTTAGCTTGACGTAGTCCGCGCCGGCTCGAGAGACAGAGCAGTTGGAATGGACCGAACTCCGGGCCTAAGGAACTCGCAGCTCTACAGCAACACTACACGTTATGGAATCACACGTCACAAAAATCTACCTCCACTCAGATGGGCAAGACCGCGTAGCGCTTTGTATACCATAATAAGATCGAACGTCTTTCGTCGTGTGGATAGAGGTTCTAAACCCAGCTGCAGATTCCTTTCGTCGTGGTTCGGAATAGAACGATAGTTTACATGTCCTGACAAAAGAAAGTTTTCTAGTAAAGCTGTTATGGACCCGTTCCAAAGCATGAATATTTTTGATTTTATTTGGACTAAAAACAGGAGTGCCATACTTTATTATTGTTCTTACCTAAATGAAGCACTTTAGTTTTATCTTTTGCTAACGGAAGGCCCCAAGTGTGAACTCTCTTGGCCACTGTCGAGATTGCTTCCTGCAGTTTATCTCCCTTCGGGATCATTGACACTGTTATAACATTTGAGATCATCGGCAAATGCACTGCAGGACACCCCAATCAAATTTGTAAGTGACGGTATCTCACTAGTGTAGATGCTGAAGAGAACAGGCGAGAGGACAGATCCCTGGGGAACATCACTACATGACGTTGATGGCCTTGATGTTAGATGACGTTGATTCCGTGACCAGATTCAATCAAACCAGTCTAGTCATTTGAAGTGACTAGCATTTGGGCGGTGGTCGAGCTTCCTTTACGAAACCCAAATTGTCGGGCAGAAATATGGAAATGTTATCTAAGTGGGAGACTATTACTTCTTTCAGCCTCTTTAGCATAACCATGACATTTTCGGTTGACGACAGAACTTTGACAAGCATTTGACTCACATACGCAATCAATCGAGATTGAAATGTAGCTTCAGACGAATTCATGGCACTTTCCAAACCACCGCTCGCAAGTAATTGCATATGTATCTATTCCCCTAGAGTCTCCGAAAGCCTTCACTGCAAACAAAGTTACGGTGGTTTAAACAGCACTAGCATGCATTTTTTGGACACCCTGTGTGAGGTATTCGGTGGATGTTATTCGCTTGGAGCCACATGATCACTGATGTTTGGATAGCTTTGATATCCAAACACCGTGCTCTGCATAACCAAAAAATCTCCTGTGCTGCAGGAACAGAATAAAGGGAGACCAGGAGCGCCTGCTATCGTTCTGGTGCATCGTCCAGGTATTTGCGTAAGGCCCCTCTTGCTCTTTCAACTCCTTATCTGGTGAAAGTTTTATGAGAAATCTTTCCGCTTCGATGTGGACGCCATTACTTAAGAGGTAGAAGCGCTGAGATAAGGCGCATTTTGACTGATAAAAATAAAAATGAACGGCTCTAAAGGGGTGATGGTCACCCTATGTGACAAAATGGAGAAAGTAAGGAATGATTTAATGATTTATTCGCCGTTTTCAAGATGACACACGGTATGGTAGGTGTTCTCATGATTTCTATTCGATATTTTATTCCAGTTTTAGAGCGGTTAGAGAAGGTGTTGCGATCGGTGGCCCCGCAGGCTGAGGCGTCCCTCAGTTTGCCTTTGCGGCTCCGTGTCGCTCCACGGGCACCGGAGGGTTCCCAGTTCTTACCTAACCCCACGGGACTCTCACGTATTGACCTGCTGTAACGTATTGCCATACACGTATTGGTCCAGCTCCAGCCGCCGGCTGGCCCTTTCCCTGAGCCTCTCACCACCGGTTCGTATTGGCTTCCAGGCGCCACAAGGGGAAAACCAGTCCCAGAGGAGAACCCCACGTAGTGACACAATATGTACACATTTACAGCTAACAGCCATGATATCAAGGGACTCACCCTATTCCTCCGAAGGCACACCTGTAGCCGTATTCATGAAACGGCCGCCGCATCCCGCTCCCGGCTTCCCGCAACCCGGTCGCTATTCATGAACGACCGGGAAGCAGCAGCGACCGCGACGCGCGAGTTAGATTCGCAGCGGAGGCGGGAATTGCAATATTTCAAAAACTAATTTCTCAAATTACAGGGTTTCCAACCGAATATTGAAGTATTTCTGGGTTTACCGGAATTCAAGGACACGGAATTGTGGCTCAGAAGCGCAGCGGACGGGAATATGCTGCATTACAGTCAACACTAAGAACAACAACATTTCGAGATTTCCGTTTTCAGTCGGGAGTTTAGTTTGCGTTACCTCTTTCCTAAATTTCCAGGGGTGTGCGTAATTACGATTTACTATTTACGATTTTGAGATTTACGGCGACTTTTGAGGAATTTTTTACGATTTACGACTTTTTTACGATTTACGACAATTTTTGAGTCGTAAATCGTAAATTTTCGTAAATGTGACCAGACGCTCACATCTAGCGCGCTCCAGTTTATGCATTTTTTGCCTAATTTTGTACAATAGGCACCTCCTGCAGCCGTTCAGAATCTCTGTGTGGAGTTTTTGACGGTATTGCTTTATCAATTTTTTGGAGATTACATGAGTGGAACTGCAAATATATGCTCGAGCAAGGTAGGGTTCAATTCCTTTGCCTCTACGAAGGTCTTCTTCAACAATCTCTAGGTAATTTAACGCCAGATTTGTGTACAACGAATAAAAGGCTAACATGGTTTCGAGTGGTGCGAGAATGCATTACGCAGGCCGAAACGGCATTCAAATACCACCATACTAAAATGCAGAAAAGTTAAAATTGTATAGTGCATCTCGGGTAGACGATCGCTGCCTTGTGATGAATCCGTGAATATCTTCAACAAAGTCAGCTCTGATCCGCTCCAAATTTATTTGCGACTGGAAAGCATTACTCCATGATCAGCCAAGAATTCGCGTATAGCTTGCATGAAGCATAATTTCATCGTTCGTTACATAGATCGCTAATAATTTGTGATTCTTTACCGCGATCAAGCTCTGAGACGGCTTGAAAAAAACACGTTTCTATCAAAAAGTTGCAAATCTAGAGAATTTTTACTGTCTCATCAAAGCCCCATATGGTTCAACGTCTCGTAGCCAGCCATTGGAAGTTTGTTTTTTCTGCTTTTTAAAGTAGGCTATAAGAGAGTGACGACATTTTCTGGGATACTCTGCATTTCTAGGTTAACATAGATTGCAGAGCATATTTTAGCTGCACTTCTCAGCAGCAAAACTTTTTGCTGTCCGGAACATTGAAGATTGTCGATTCTTCATTTTCTTCGTGCGGACTCTCGAGTTTTGATTCACCATGGCTAGTAGTGTCAAATATCGTCTAGTTTTATGCATTTTGAAGCACTTGCCTTTCAATTTATCTCTTTCCTAAATTAACAAGCAATTTATACTAATAAATTGCGAAAGCGGCAATCGCACTTGATAGGAAGACAATATCCACCCCTCACCCTCGAAGATGGCCTAGGAAAACGTTACGTGACGAACGGCGAAGATAACTCCCCGTTAAGATGGCTTTCGATGCCAAAACGGCCATCGAAATCCTATTGCGTGCAATTACACACACCTCTTCATTGACAGCTTCCCGGTGTTCCCGAACGGTTGAGTGCGGGTAGGCCGGGAGCCTCCCGCCATCGGCGCGGGAGGCTCCCGTTGCTTCCCGCCAGGTTCATGAATACGAAATTTTGCTTCCCGCCCCGGTCGCTTCCCGCGGGAGCCTTGAACGTTCCCGGGAACGTTCATGAATACGGCCACTGGTACTCCATAAGGTTTATTTCGCTTCGCCGTCAGCAGGACATCCAACAATCATTGCGAACAGAATAGACAATAGAATAGGCGTCCTCCAAGGCCGTAGTGAGTAGACTCCTGAAGCCGCGGGGGTGAGTGTAGTGCTCACCAGACCCCGCGGCTCTCTCCTGGCGCTCCTTCCCATAGCGGACGTAGTGAGTAGCCGGAGCGAGGCCCCACGGCAACCATCCGGAACTGGAGAAGGGAGCGAGAGGCCGGCAGACCTCGTCGCGGGAGCACGGGACGTCGAAAGCGGCCGCGCGCCCGTCGAGAGGAGGCGGCGCGCGCCGATCGATGGTGCTACGTCACCAACTTTCACATGCTCCCAGGTCGATCAAAGTTGCCTCATCGGCAGGCTACCGCGGGAAACGACGCGCCCGGGCCGGACACGGTCCGAGGAGCGATCGCGGTCGAAGGATTCAAATTCCTAGAGCTAACTGCAGTATAAGATACAGTGTTCCACAAATCAAGCCTGCACGGAATTCTCCATACTCTCAGAAAAATTTCTCGCCAAATTCCATGAAGCAATGCAGAATCCTTTTTGCCAGATATATGGCGGAAGTTCCTTAGTAGTTTGAGTTAGGCGATTCCATGGTTATACTGAGTGTATGCCCCTATTTTTCTGCTAATTCTCAATTGCTTTACTGTTTTCTGAGGTGATTTTTTGTGTTGTGTTCTTTACGTGGATTGCCATACAATAAATAAATAAAATGCAAATTGCCACAGAATGTTTTGTTGCCATCAAAACTTTTGCGCTAAGCTGTACTCGAACCCACACCTTCTGCTTTCCGGGCGGATTTGCCACTGTTGTAGGAACTGATTATAGAGCATGGTTACGCAAGAACAAGAAGGTTCGGGTTCTCTCCCCTCCCGGTGCAAGTTTTGGTCCCTACAATTCAATACAGATCCGAGCTTCAACGAACTTTTTAAAAATAATAAAGAAGTAAACGATTAAGGTGCATAATTTCAGCTGATGATGCGTAGTCTACGTCTTCTTGTAGTTCTACTAACTGCTATCTACGCTGTGACTACGGAAAATGGACGCGAAAACAAAGGCAAGTGAAACAGTCAATAATAAATATCTGCGAGAACTTTGGTCTAAAGAATTAAACTCAGGTTTCTGGGAAGGCGACAGCTCCAAGTGAGATTATGAATCGATATATGGTAGCATATCTATGCTTCTAGGGGCGCCCGCACGATTGTAGGTGGAGGCGTAGCTGTACATATGTGTACCCAGCATCCATTGAATGCTCAAGACCCGCCAGGCCAAGTGAGTACTTCGGATTCCGTGAATTGTTACCAGTCGTGTTCGGGGAGTCAAATGGTAAGACACATAAGTCCACCTGCTGGCCGTCACAGGCTATCGAATAGGCCAATAATGCACTCAAACGGTAGCACGATATTCAGTAGAAGTATTAGAATGCGCAGCGCACCCCAGTAGCACAGATAAACGAAAATGTCTCTCATGTTATCGTTTATGAGAAGCTATCTTATCGCTGTGACAAACCAAAGTCTAGAAAGTTCATCGAATAATATTCTTCATAATTTGTTAATCAGTGATGACCCAACAAAGTTAGGAAGAAAGATAAAATTATGTATTTTTTCTCATAGTGGGATGCTCCAAACATCCTAATTGGTCACATTCCATAATAATTTGCTAAACCCAAAAAGCGGAACTTATGTTTTACGTTGAAATGTGCACCGACTTCATCGCATGCCTTCTATGCGCAGAAGAATTGTTATTCAGTAGATTTGTAAAAGTTTACATATTTTACTTAGGCCTATGGTATACCTTAGCGGCGCGTTGGCGACCTCGCCGAGAGCTCCGCAGGGGTGTTATACTTGCGTCGCCGATGTTGCTGTCGCTGACGCCGCCGACGCCGCCACAGACACTGTCGACGACGTCGCCGACGGTACCGACGACGTCGCCCATAACAGCGTTTGTGACAAGCCTTCGGGCCACATCATTACGCATTATCAGTGTAATCCAAGAGTGGCCGAAAATGCACGTCGAAGGAGTATTTTGATTATGGGTTGGTTCTTTGTCCAAGGCACTGACATTATCCACACCGCACCTGTGAAAATGTGATTTAAAAATTTTCTAGTCTCTTCTATTCTAATCTTCTCTTCTATTTTCTGGTTTCATCCATTGTTGAAATTCAAAGTTAGAACTGCGTACAAACTTTTGAGTCGCTCCCAAACGAGGTGTACAAAGTACACCTCCGTACTCGGCCGTATTACTAGCTTCAGTTCCAAACTGAAAGTTGCAATTTTAGCAGCAGCTTCTAGCTCACTTCAAAGAGTAGGCATCAAGCTAGGTATCATCCTTCATACGCAGGAGGAAACTTGCCGTGCAAGTAGTCCGAAAGCATTTCCCTTCATGTCATCGTAACGCTTGTTTTGATTCACTCCAGAGGTGCATGCTCTATAGAGTTGGTCCTACTCTTAGAACGCGCTACATCTAGTTTTTACAAGGTTTAGGGCAAAACAAAAAGATGGCTCTTTATGAGCTCAAAAATTCGTCGGTTATCCTGCTCACAAAGCTATACCATCCTCTTATCTGAATACGACACGTGAGTTCTCATAAAACCCCGACCCTCACTTTCAGAATCGGAAATGCATATTGGTTCGAGGAATCCAGATGGAGTTTAAATCCATGAAGCCGTGATTTCAGTTGCGCATTAACGCTAAGACTGTTTTTAGTAAAAATTGTGAGTTTGAAAACGCACTACGAGACCAAAAATGCTCTTCGATGCTACAAGGCACCCTACGCACCCCTGCCATTGCCACTGTCCCAGACTTCTGTCGACGACGTCGCAGACAACAGGCGAGGGTCACAGCGATGTCGCTGTGACCCTCGCCTGTTGTCGTCATAACATAGGCATTAGGTTTAGGCCCACTTCGTCTATTCATTAAGTTCGATTTTAGGTAGTTTTCTGTCTTAAAATTTTTCTAGTCTCTTCTATTCTATTTTTCTCTTCTATTTTCTATTTTCTAGTTTCATTCATCGTTGAAATTTCAAGGTTCGAGCTGCGCACGAACTTTTGAATCACTCCCAAACAAGGTGTACAAAGTACCTCTTCTGTACTAGGCCGTATTCTTAGCATCAGCCACAGAGGCTGTCGACGACGTCGCCGACGGCGGCGGCTCGCAGCGGAAAAGAACCGCCTCGAATGGGGCCTTGTTGGACTAGCGGACTAAGGGCAGTCACCAGTAGTGAAATGCCCATCACCCTGCCCTTTTCAGAACTACTCCGAGCAGAATTAGAGCCTACCACTCTTCTTCTATAAAAGCGCCCAGGCTTCTACTGCTCATTAAAAATTTTACAACATCAAAAATAATAAGCGATAAACATAGGCAGGAATCTCCCCTTAGCGTGCGCCGTGCATTTCACTTCCAATGCATGCCGTGGAGGCAATTCGAGTGGCTGTTTGGGCGAGTGAGAAACAGATGAAAAATCAGCGACTTGTGTTTCGCAGAGAAGCCTGGCAGAAATCAATGTACCCTGAAGGGATGGAAGCCATGGTCCGCCTGGGCGGAACTCGGACCTTAAGCCTCAACTGGGAAGCGCCGGAAAGGTTGCATATCTCAGCTGCACGAATCGAGTCCAAAGAAAGCCGGGTAGCCACTGTTTGTATGGAAGGTTGACCAGGCCAGGAGCGATAGGTACGCTGAATAACTACTGTAATTTAGGTAAATGCCAGAAGCCTAAGGTGTCTGAGCTCGAATCTCTCGTCTTCACGAACGCCAACCAAGCAGGCACGTCGAGTGAACCGTACCCAAACGGCACGGTCGTGGCGGTCTCTTGTTCAGATGGTCGGAGGATTGCAGGGTAACTCTCACTACTCCATTGACAGTCAAATCGTTGCGCTGTGTAGAACGAGTTTAAGGAACAACAGCACACAGTGCGTGGATGGTGAATGGAAGGAACAGCTCGGTCACTGCGCTCGTAAGTGAACCGTTCTTTTATCCAACTGCAGTTCAGAAAGTGGAAAAAATATGAGCAGAGCTGCTTTGTACATCTGTTCTCCACGAAACTAAACTTCTCCGCGGAATAACAATTTAAGGAGATCTGATCTGTTTTCAAGCAGAAATAAAGGCTTTCAAAGTGGATGAGTCTCGAACCAAATTGGATGCGATTTAGGAAGACTAAAATAAAATATTTGTTTACTCACATTGGCGTCTTTATTTCTTATTTTTCACCAAGTGTAAATAGCCAAGATTATCCAAAAAACGACTTGGCTGTTGTGAAGCTCAGGCGAACCTTGCAACTGGAAACGTCTGTAGAACCAGTTTGGCCTTTTTGAGTGAACTTTCGCCTCCGTCTTTCGAGCGGTGTAGTCGATTTATTTGAATGTGTAGCTGTAGCGCCTCCGTACTTCTCCTGTATTAAACGATTTGGTCAAGCAGAACAGCTGAAGGAGTTCCCAAAGACAAGGAGCAACACTTCGGCAGTCCTAAATCGTTTGCTCTACATCTCACTGTTTGTGATTTTGGTATCAAATATGCAGTTCTTGCATACCCCCTCCCCTCGTCGTTTCAGCATCTACAGTCTTTTCGTCACACTTCTGTGTACAACCTCCTGCAAAGGAAAACAGTCGAATTCTGGTTGGATATCCATACCTTACGATTAGTTGAATGATGTCCTTCGCTCAGGTGGATGCGCATCCGTGGCAGAATTCGATCGCCAACATTCGATCGGATACTCCAATCAGGATAAAGACGGAAAGTACCCAGACGGCACAAAGGCAACACTCTCCTGCAGCCATGGTCATCCCTTCGGGTAATTCTTCTTTTTTCTAATAAATAATGATAATTTCCGTCCTTACGAGAGGTTTTTAAGGCGAACTGAGAGCTTGTGTGACGACGGCAGGTGGACACAGAAACTTGGCCACTGCGGATGTGAGTGGGAAGATAACTAGGAACCAAATAGTCATATTCCCGCTGCTATGTAGGTTTCGACTAAAGTCATTGGTGGCGCAGTAGACAGGAGCTCTGATCTCTGGCGGGGGGGGGGGGGGGGACACAAATCCTCGGTTCGCTTCGCATCCAGCGCTACTGAACCACCCAATCGCCCATAGTTGGCGAGTGGGAGCTGGACGTACTGAAAAGAGGAAAACCTTGACTTGTCCATTGGCTATCTTGAGTCAACGCTGTAGGCGAATAAAGATTTATTCGCATTTTTACTCGACAATACCCCGTAGGAGTAGAATACATGGCGTAACCGGACTATGCAGGCTTAACACCTATTTTGTCCTTACCTTCGACCGTATTCTTAACGAAGTTGCTCTATTTCACAACCGATATAGCCCCGTCGAAACGGAGCAGCACAGCCAAGAGGCGCCGTCTCCAGCTTGTGCGCCGCTGGTGCTTAGTTCTCGCTTGGGGAGAACCACGCATTCTACCTCTACGGGATATCCTTGAGGGAGCTCGAACGCGTATTTGGCCTATACAATGGCCAACGAAGGCCCTCCGATAGCCACGGCAGTGTATTGTCCTTTCCAGGCAAGCCTCCTGGCTGACCACAAGGGCATGGAGGGTACAGTTGGTCTGGGCAGGGCCCGACCCAAGGACCTTCATCTTGTGTTACACACGGCAACAAGCGCCTCTTTCGACTGCGCTATCACATGCTTATGTCTGTAGTGCAGGATCTGGCTGTCACCATCCGTGTGTTTAGATTTCTGAAGCCATGCTCTCAAAAACCGCCCCTATTTCAGCGAGCTGTTCACAGCGAGCTATGGAAGAGCTCGGCTACTCAGACATTCATGTCAATGGGAAACGCACAGACGACAACGCGACGCATCGTACCGACGTCGAACTCCTTTGTGGCGAAAGTGGGTCCCGCCAGTTCTCGTCTGTCTACCGCCTTCAAACCTTCAGTGAGAAGATAATGGACCGCTGCTTTAGAACGGCAGGAGTACCGCTGCTTCGATGGCGCCTTCCGCTCAAAACACCCGTACCGGCCATGCGGTAATGCTACTGTCTCACAGTATTCTTGAAAACAACGAGAGCGCCGAAGCTGCCTTGGCTTCTACAAAGAAATGCATACGCTACTTCTCTGTCTCTTTCATTAGGGTGGGAGGAGCGAAAGCGCTCTGTCCAACTGACGACCATTCAAGCAGTTTCTAAAAAAGTGCGCTTCTTCGTGATATAGTCGGAAGTACCTAATACAATTGTTCTTTTACAATCTTTTTCATAAATAGTCCCTTAATGATGACAGCTTTACAAGCCTAGAGTTGAGTAGTGAGTGTCGTACTGTCGCAGAAGATGCCGATGTTGCGCGCACCCGACATCGCGGTTCTTCGGACTAGTTCTGCCAGGGACATTCAAGCCCTTCATTCCTTCTGATCTGCAGCTCATCCTAAGGAGCAAAGGAGCAATCACATTATCACATTGCTAGCATGGTTTTCACCTTAAGATCACGCTTAAAGTTGTCCAGTAAATGAATTTTTGGATCTATCCTAGTCGGAGGGGAGCACTGCAAAAGAAACCAAAAACAACGAAACAACCACAAACACTAGGGCACGATCACAGGCTAGTTTTAGGTGTCAAAACTGATTTCTTTCGATCTTGTAGCGGCTGAGAAACAGTAGGAGTGAAGTGGCCCCCACTAGGATAAATCCAATTTTTTCCAGATGAGTTACACTCGATCTTTGGGGCCTGGCTTTGTAGAACCTTCATTTTGTGCAAAAGTTTTGATCACCCAAGATTGCTTACAAAACTTCTGGCCTGTTCTACATAGTATGATCCTAAAATCTTGCTGTCCGCGCTATTTTTCGATTAAGAAGGATATTGACAGACCAAAGCAGCTTCTAAATTCAACGTAGACCAGGAAATCATTAACAACGACTGGCTCGATTATACCGTTTCGGATCTATCCTAGTCCGGGGGGGGGCACATAACTACAAAGTATTACATGTAAGGAATCCACTTGAGACTTACCGAGCAACTCCTACAGAACAACATGAGACCTAAACAAGAAAAGTCACAAAGAAAAAATCGAAAAAATACATATGTTGCCGTTGTAGGCAGGCAAGTTGTGTGCCCTCCTCATCATGTTAGATCCTGGTGATAACATGTCAGGCGGCGGTCAGCACGCGGCATGCCTACACTCCGTCGCCCTTTGTCCTCCGAGACGGTTGTAAACCGCGGCAATTTTTTTGTTTGTTCGTTTTTGATTTTTTTAGGTTCTAGCTCGTTCCATAGGAGCTCCACGGTAAGTCTCAGTTCATTTTGTTACCTACTATTTAATTATGTGCCCCCCAGACTAGGATAGATCCTGCGTTCCTTCGCCATCGTATCTTCAACACCACGATGGCTCTTCGACACCGTCACACGGCTCACGATGACTATAGGATTTTCGGATCTGTCTTAATCGGGAGGGGCAGCGCTAGGGTAACAGCTGCGCTCGGCTTCACCCGACGTGACACCACAGTTATTGAATTCCATCGTATCATTTGGCCGTAGCCGAAGTTCCGGATCAAACGCAAAGCAGTGGGTTGAGACGCTAAGCATCGCATACCCACCCCCTCCGACTAGGACAGATCCTTTTTAGCCAACTGCTGTCACGGCTTTATTTTGCCAAAGAAAATTTAGAAACAATCTCATACAAGAAGTACTCTACTTGGTCTAAAAATGATGAGGACGCTAGTTCAGAACACACGGTTTGAAATTGAGTCTTGGGTGAATCAAATTTTTGCTCGAAGCAACTAAGTAAAAGAGTAGCATAAAAACTCTGCTGCAGTCCTGGGAAAAATTCCATGTACTAGATGGGAGTAACCCTACCAACCACACAAGTCGCGAGCTCAGCGCCAAAGTTGTTCCCTTTCTGTCTTTCAAACCCCTTTATAGGTCCCTGCTGCATTTACCGGGTGGTCATTTCTTGCCAATCAAACAGAACTACCTATGCTCAGGACACCCCGTAGAATGCGTTAACCACGTCATAAAAGGGATAATTAACGAGGTATCCTCCGAAACCGATCTGAGAACATCAAGCGTATAGTTTCGTTTCAGGAATCTGTTCAACGGCATTGGCTGCACGGCTGGGCTACACTGCGGTGAACATTCGCGGAAAATCAGCAGCCGGATATCCCGCAGAGGGCACCCTCGTGGGACTGTTGTGCCGCGACGGTGAGGCGAAGCACTTTTAAGCCACCAGTGAAGGACAAAATAGGTTCTTTCTAAATAAACACCTGGCCGAGACAACAATCCCGCCATCACTTGAAACGAAACAGAACACTACGTCAACTGAATCGAGTTTCAGGGAAGCCGCTTTCGATAAAGAGAAGCTTTCCTTGTTTCAGAGTGGCACTACTATTCATGCAGAGATGGTGAGCTACACCCAAATCTCGAATCGGAGTCCATGTGCGGTAACGTTTTAGCGTCATCTTCTAGAACCTTAGCTTTTTACGAAGAAGCTACTACCTAACTTTCTCGTTTTCTTAAAGATTAGAAGGAACGTCGCCGTATTTCAGAGTTGACTTCAAAGATAGTCCGGTGCAAGTCGTTGATGCGGCCTACAGGGTGGCAAGAACGTGGCAGCCATTCGAAACCAATGAGATGAGCGGTTGAACGTGCGCCAGCCTAGGCGCGGCGACGGTACATGCTCACTATAGGTGGCGTATCTGTTCGATGCGACCTGATTTATTTGCTCACCTTCTCGCGTAGGCTGCATTAACTACTAGTACCAAAACATCTAAGCAAAAGTTTAGCTTAAAAAGGAGACTTAGGCGTAGCCTGCCTTGCAGTCCGTTATCGCTCAATCGCAATACTGTCTACATATGTACGCAGTGCGCCATAGTTGAGCAATCGCTTCTGGTTATGTGGAGTCGCCCCCCGTCTAACAAGGGAGGTCCATGAACTTCCCCCAAAGATTCTCAACGTGACCTATATGGCCTTGTAGAGCATCGGACGAGGATCACAGAACTGTGCTTCGTTTTTGCTACGGGCCACTGAGTGGTCCGAAAATGGCAAAAAATCGTACCGCTTCAGGTCGGGCTGATAAGGCAAACGTGACACCTGGAATGGCCCTGTCGTGCTCTGAACTTCACCTACAGAAGGATTGGAGCTCAAATTAAAGTTTAATTTGAGGAATTTCCTACGTTTCCTAAACGAAGCCGCAGTGTACATTCAAGTGATTCATTCCCCCCGCTCGCGTCAGCGTCTGAATAGCCGAGTGGATAGCGGAGCGGACTTGCGGAAGCTGTTCGAGGGTTCGATTCCGGGGTTGGGGTTTCTGCGTCCATGGGTGGCGGCTGTTAGCGTTTTTGCAATGAAGATTACATTTTGGCTCCGGTAGGGTATTTTCTCCGCGTCTTAACCTCGCTTTCAACTTGTCGTCAGATGTGGAAGAAGCTGGTTTTGTTGCGTGGAGTGATACTACGCATACAATAAACGATGCTTGTCTCGCTGAGGAAGGTTCCCTTAAATGCTATCCCGAAGACCTCTTCGGTATGTTCTCAATTATTTTTGGAAGTGTTTCTCACTGTCACCTCATTCATGAACAAAATCGATAAGCATTGATTTGACCCATCATCAAGACAAGCTCACTGCTCTTCGGATTTCCCCATAGACTGCTTTTTATTCTTCTCCCAACTTTCACTACCTCAGCTAATTGTTCCCAAGTAATGCATATTCTATCCAACTCGTGTGCTTGGTCGCCTTGCTGTGTGTTTCTTTCTCACCATTCTCTT
This sequence comes from Heligmosomoides polygyrus bakeri, assembly GCA_947359475.1. Classification (NCBI taxonomy): domain Eukaryota; kingdom Metazoa; phylum Nematoda; class Chromadorea; order Rhabditida; family Heligmosomidae; genus Heligmosomoides; species Heligmosomoides polygyrus. The sequence continues at coordinate 106,556,607 of OX375867.1, read as the reverse complement.
ACACACTTACGGGAGACGGGTCGGGGGCATTGCAGATAGGAGTACTCGCACCCCCTCCCTCTGTTCTAGAGGTCGAGAAAAAGTTTTGTCCAAAATTCATCGTTAGGGTTATTTGGGATGCAGAGCACCAATTTGGCAGCAAAATTCGGTGAAACGATAGATTGCAGAAGGTTACGATGGATGTGTGCAAGCTAAAGGAGTATACGCAGAATAACCGGCTCTGCTGCCTTTCACAACTCCAAAGGTCGAGGAGAGGTCGAAAGAAAAATTTTTGCCCAAACATCGCTCGCGGGGGTTATTTGGGGTGTTAATTATGGATATGACATCCATTCTTAAAATTTCTTACGGTAGGTTACGGTAGATAGGGTGACTAAAGCTGCGCACGTTAGTGGGAACGCTTCCTTCTCCAGTGTTGTCAGACATATTTTCCAACCTTCAACTTCAACTTTGATAAAAAGTAGTACAAGCAAAGTGGTGGTTTAGAAAAAGCACGACAGATTCGTGGTCAGCAGCTTAAATAGTTCCAGACAAGGCCATTCTAGGTGTCACTTATGCCTTATCAACCCGCTCTGAAGTGACACTATTTTCGCCATTTCCGGACCAACCAGTAGCCCGTAGCAAAAACGAAGCACAGCTCTGTGATTCTCGTCCGATGCCCCATAAGACCATATAGGTTTCAATGAGAATCTTTGGGGGAAGTTCATGGGCTTCCCTTGTAAGACATACCCAGAGTGTATCCAGTGCTATCGACGTTGTTTCGTTGGGTCAAAAACAGTGGTGGAGCAATGGAGTAAGCGTCCATCGAGGAAAGCAGAGATTGGGGTTCAAGTCCCGCCGCGCACAATTGTTTTGTAAACCAATCGTACTTGAAACTGTCAATGTGCGGAGTGAAAGCCACTCCAGACCTAAAAAATTTGAGGCGAACAGGTATTTTCGCAGCGACTGCGATTTCGAAGGAAGGCTCGAATTTAGGTTGCGCTCCGCCCAACAGTACCACCGCGGAGTACGCTCTCCCTACATTCACAACAGCTGTCAAGAATGGAACTTACGGAAGTGGAACTCTGGTGAACCTCTTCTGCGAGACCGGTCCGGTCATTGACGGGTAACCCTCGGAGTCTCTTGCTGAGGACATTTGAGAGATGTTTCATGGGCGTTTTTAAGACCAAGCCAGAGCCGGTGCTTCGGTGGCGATTGGTATCCACCTCTTGGACGATGCCCGCGTGAGTGTCCAGAAATATGAATGTTTTCGAAAAACCTATCACTTTTCTTAAGCAACATGTTTTGGAATCTCATTCTCGCAATTCTTTTCATATCTTGCTACAGAATAAGTTTACCTTTAAGGTAGAAAATTTCACATTCAGAATTCTTCGTTACCTCTTCATTGTGCTATATCTTCATTCTCATTACTTTTATCTTCTGCATTGTTTCTGGTCACTTTTTGCAGCTCCTGTTCTAATTCAGTTCCTATTTCAAATTTACACAGGCCTCTTCTTTCGTAGATGGAGTTTAGGAGTAGCTTAAAAGTTTTATTTTCTCCATTGACATCTCGTAGAAGTGGAATGCCTGGCGCATCCCAAAACGGATTGACTAACCCCGACCTTTATCCTTCATCCTTATTCCTTATCCTCTATGAGTGCACGAACGGTATCTCTAATTCAGCTAAATGCAATCCGCTGCAAGTTTCCGACGGCTCCGTCTCGTACACGAACAAATATGCGCCTAAGTCGATGGTAACTAAAGGGATCTACTCAAACGGCACAGTCGCGCAGCTCACCTGCCCGTCTGGCCGAAGGACAGTGGGGTAACTTCTACTGTTTGGTTTCTCACAAATCACTCTAGAATGACTGTAATTGACGGAGTATTTCAAGAAAGAGCAGCGTGCAGTGCCAGAACGGACAATGGATACCAGAACTTGGTCATTGCGCAGGCAAGTGAATCCCGGTCTATTGAAAGACAGATGTAGAATTTATGAGTTTTGTGGAGAACGAAATGAAGACAAGACCCGAAATGAAGAAGACACTCCTGCCAATAACGAATGCAAGGGCTACACTGTCCCGAAGGTCTCACGGCGATAGGATCAAATCTTCCTATGTTCGGAACTGGGTCATCAGCCATGTATAGGCGTCCTGTTATGATAAAGTTTCTGATCACGGACAGCTTGTGCTGACGTTCCTAAAACATACTCCGTTTGACATTAAAAATCTTGGTTAACTTTAAAGGCCCCATTTGGGTTGGAAAACTATCCAGCTTAAGCTGAAAATAACACAATAACATGTTTTTACCATTTTCTCGTCGAATTGGCCACTTTTGAAATGATTTTTTTTACTTTTGAAGTCGAACGTTTTGCAACTCAAAGCGGGCTTTTTCAGACTAAACTGGGAACACTTCAAGATAGTTAAAATACCTTTTTGTTTAAGAAAATTCTAGTATGGCTTTGCAAGTTTTTTAATATTCACCGGTACATGTCGCGATTACGATCAGCGTCGCGCAGCGTGGAATCGAGAAGACGATGCTCAGAAAGATACGGCTCACGCAAGTGACAGAAGGCCTCCGGTGTTCCGAGCTTCGCCGACGTTCGAAGATCAGAGACGCTGTCGCGTGGCCAAGTTGTCGAAAATTAGGTGGGCCGGCCACTTTATGCGCTTCGCAGACACCTGCTGGACGAGAGCCGTCACCGATTGGATTCGGCGGGATGTCAAGAGAACACCAGGACGCCCACCAACGCATTGGTCGAACTTCTTCGTGAAAGCTCTGAACGACCAATATGACGCTCTTCGTGTTCCTCGAGCGAGGACGATCCATTAGAGCACTCTGGAACGCGACAGCGACGAATGGAAACGCTGCTGGCGCCCGCCCGAGCAAGTCGATGATCAACGAGACGACAGGTGACATGGCGCGAAGGTAATCAGCATTGGTAGGTGGAAGCGCCAGCCAATAACCAAACACAGCACATACCGAACACTTGCTAGCTGATCAGGGTGCCGACTGCACACACGCTCCCTGGATGTCACCCCTATTCAAAGCGGTCTGATTATATGGAGCGCCCACATCTCCCAATGCTGCCCGTCTTTACGACATATTTATTTACCAGTCGTTCGGCGGCCTTGCGGCCGCCTACGACTGGTTGGGGGCTTCGCCCCCAAACCCCGAGAATAGGACGCCATGGCCGCTACGGGTTTCCTATTCTTTCCTAGGCCTTCTGACCATTATGTTAGTCGAGATGGATCGGCTGATCTTCCTCAACGTGATCCTCAAAAAATCGATAATATCGATCGATATCGATCGGTCGACTTCAGATTCGTGTTCAGCGACCTCGATTACCCCCAGGACCGAAGTTTCGTGCCGCTTGAACGGCATCCTCAAAAAATCGATAATATCGATCGATATCGATCGGTCGACTTCAGATTCGTGTTCACCGACCTCGATTACCCCCAGGCCTGAAGTTTGTACCGCCGACGTGTTCGGCACGTCTACGGCTCGCCATGGACGGTTGCCGACGTGTTCGGCACGTCTACGGCTCGCCATGCACTGTTGCCGACGTGTTCGGCACGTCTACGGCTCGCCAGGCACGGTTGCCGACGTGTTCAGCACGTCTACGGCTCGCCATGCACGGTTGCGGACGTGTTCGGCACGTCTACGGCTCGCCAGGCACGGTTGCCGACGTGTTCAGCACGTCTACGGCTCGCCATGCACGGTTGCGGACGTTTTTGTCACGTCTACGGCTCGCCAGGCACGGCTGCCGACGTGTTCGGCACGTCTACGGCTCGCCAGGCAGGGTCGCCGACGTGTTCAGCACGTCTACGGCTCGTCATGCACGGTTGCCGACGTGTTCGGCACGTTTACGGCTCGCCATGCACGTTGGACGACGTCTTCGGTACGTCTTCTGAATTCCGACGCACGTTGGACGACGTCTTCGGCACGTCTTCCGAATCCCGACGCACGTTGGACGACGTCTTCGGCCCGTATTCTGAATCCCGACGCACGTTGAACGACGTCTTCAGCATGTCATCTGAATCCCTCCGCACGTCGGACGACGTCTTGAGCACGTCTTCTGAATCCCTAAGCTCTGCACTTGATCCCCATTCTTACCCTGACGCGTTGTTCGCTGAATACATCGTAAACTTGGGTGATCCGCCGCCGGGGTTTCAGTTCGCTGGCAATCGCCCATTATTAAGCTGTAAGAAAACCCGGCTGGCATACGCCGCACTGTCCTAGGCATATCTTGACTTCAGTCCACCCCTCCCCGTGACTGACAACGTGACCGACGGATTAAGCGAATTATATATAGTAAGACTCTCAAGAGCAGAAAACTGTGAAAAAGCAACTCATGTTCTCTTTACGGTTTCAAGCAGGCAGCATTACACAATCAATGAAAGAAAAATCGTGACGACTCAGACGAGTGCATGGTGCGTTAACTTCTTTTAATACGCTAAAAATTGTCGATTTTCAGCTTTTTAGAATAGGCTGCAAATCCGCATTTCTCTTTACAAAATTTGGAGGATTTTTTTTAAAGAAAGACCATGTGAAGGTGTTACTGTTTTCTCGTTTTATAGAAAGACTTCTTCGAAAGTGTTCAGGATAACTTCTCTCGCAAGACTCAGAAGTGCTGACTAGTTCTAGGTAATCACTTGATTCTCAATGGGAAAGAAGAAAACGAGTTAGCCTGTCTATTCTGTAAAGCAGGAAAACAAGAAATGACTTTCTGACGGCTTTTAAGGTATTCAACTCATATAGAGATCCGCACAGCGCAGAAGCATCTCAAGAATACGTAACCTACTGCGATTATCAGTCCCTCTACAAGTCTTAAGTATTTGCTTCAGAAGTCACCCATTAGTAGTACCGTGTACATGTTCCTTCAAAGAAAATGACAACATAAACCCTTCTACATATTCTCCTTCAATTTGTGTTCACCCTTTTATTTTATTTCATACCGCATTCGAAAAAAACACGAGCAGGATCGATGAAGGTGGAGAAGTCGGAAGCGAATTGCATCAGTTTTTGGTTCCGAGTTTTTCATGAAGAGCTAGGCGCGTTGTGGTTAATTTCCCATCTTAAAAAGTCTTGAAAGGTATTGCTGTTAGCACATTTCCCCAGCATTGCGAGCCCTGACATTTATATGAAGAAGTTACTGGTCAATGCTCTCTGTGAGCCAAGCAGCTGATGTGGCTTTTATTCAGGTGGATGTCAGGATCTTGATAATACGAAGAGCAAAGGCTCGTTGAGTCATTCGACGTCCAAATCGAATGGAAAGTACCCAGACGGAACAACCGCAACGTTGTAGTGAGGGCAGCGTCGTCGGGTAAACCTTCAAGTCGATAATTTCAGTTTTTCTTCGAAGTCGATAATTTCAGCTTCTCATAAGACGTATTTTAAGCTCATCTAGCAGCAAGTGTTACGACGGGAAATGGTCACCAATGATTGGTTACTGCAAAAGTAAGTGACCCAGCTGTCACAATTTGCTCAAGGATTACCAATTTACTATTGTGGTAATATTATTTACACGAGTGAAGAATAGACATCAATCTGGAATGTCGCATCTTTAACGCTTCTAACTAGGGAAGGGTTTCGACCTCCCATGGAACTACAAATTCAGAAAGGGCTCCGAATGCTGATTACGAACATGAGTTGATTGAGTTTCGTTATGTCGGAAAATCGCTTAAGAGTGGACATTACCATTTGGGATTGCACCGGCTGCTTTAATAGGAAATAATGGGCAAATACATAGAGCTTCCTTCACTTTGCGTACAACAGTTGTGTAAAGAATGCAATGTTTCAGTAGATCTAAGCTGCAAATTCGGGAAAAAAGAGAGAGGATGGGGTTTCTCCGGAATGTTTCCGTACGACGTGTCTACCACACCGAACGGAAAGGAGAGCTACTTCAAGTGTGGCAAGGGTAACGCTATCTTACTTCGTTACTTCCTACTTCTTACAAAACAGATGTGTTCAAAAGAAAACTTTGTACAGCAACTTGCAAGAGCTGAGCTTCTAAAGCTTTTCATCTGAAATTGAACAAGGTTCTTCCAGGCATGTATCGCTTCAAATGCGATCGTGGAGAGTGGAAGCCAGTAAATCATATGCACGCCTACTGCGGCTCACCACAAACGACCCGCTAGAGGAATTAGAAATGGAGTATTGCTCCTATGGCTGCCCTAGTTAATGTTAAATAGGGTGAGGAAGTCTTTTTCTCAGTTTTTCACGCCTTGCTCTCATCGACTAGGCTGATCTAATAGCAATGCTCTTGCAGGCACGGCAATGTTGACATTCTCGAGTACGGCAACTTGTTTTTTCTATAATCTTCTCTTCTCTCCTCTATTTTCTTCTCCTCTCTCTTTTTATTTTATTTTCCTTTGTTTTTTTTCATATCCTTACTTATGTTTTCTATTGCATAAAACCCAGCATGATCAACACTCGAGGCCTTCGGCTCTTCTTCCCCATCTTGGACCACCGTCCACTCGCAAACCCGAAGTCCATCGAGATCCAGTCAAGACGCAGTCAATATGCTAACCAACAAGAACCCCTTTGGAATGTCAGCGTTGCCAAATAAAGTTTCTCGTTAGCCGTTGTAAAATCACTCTATGATATTGTCAATAACTTCAGCAAGGGGCAGTACAACATAACCGGTGACGCAATAGTAACTGGGGCGATTGGCGGCAGCTCCAGTTCCTACCTTCTGCTTGAGGATAGCACATGTGAGTATGGCAAAAGGACTGGTCCATAAATAGCGCTGCATTTTATTTACTCGTCCGCTTATTTACTTGTTTATGCACGCTAGGTGATGGAGAATCCAGATGTCACCAATTTCACTGATGGAACAGACACACCAAGAAGGATCCTAGGCGTCTCCTAAAACCTGTAGGAGGAAGTGGTGCTGTTAGGGAACCTCTCAGCAAGCTCATCAACATGCAACCTCAGTGCGAATGCTCATCTAAGAGTCCACTTTTGCTTGCACAGCAAAGCATGGAATCCTCCCCCGCGATTATCTGAACTGTATTCTGTTCTTTTCTAGATCAGCATGGAAACTTCAAAATTCCAGAACTTTATCTAAAAGAATATCAAATACCTTCCAAAATTGTATCAAATTTCCTTAATTTTGTAATACCTTTTTCTCATTGAATTGCTGGTGACCTTATTGGACCCTAGGTGCCACGAAAGACGGGTACAGCTGCCATGGTGGTTTGGATACAGGTCTCGTGTCCGAAACCGCCATGGCAGTTGTACGCCAATGGTAAGCGTATTCTTGATTACGCGGAATATTAGGTATAACCTAGTAACGCTGCCTCAGAAACTCTAAGTAAAGTCACAGTTTTACGACTAAAAGGCATCTTGTGCAATTATTATCATAGAAATAACAATATGAATCTCGAAAGTAAAACTTTCTACACAATTTCCATTCCGTACATACATAAGGCCCTGGATCACATAAATCTAAACCGGATAATTAACAACCCAAAGGTTAAGCGAATTATAATTGCTGAAACATACACAAGGTGTAATGTAGTATACACATACTGCAACCCAATCTCACAATATATTTGTAACTATAACTCCACAATTAAGAGTCTTACCACGAACAGATTAAAAAACACTCTGGAAAGGGCTTGTATATGTACAGCTCAGGAATACAAAAGATATTGATAAAGATGCTAAACATGTTATCACAGGTAACTTAAATCTTATTCAAGACATAGGGCTACGCACTATAATGTCCAAAGGTAAAAAAATTTCGAACTCCACACATTTCCATTAGAACAGACGTAGACAATTGGATTGTAGAGACAATAAAGGCAAATGAGAAGCAAATGAGGAGTCAATAAAATGAGAAGTATATACAAGCTCGATATAAGTAAGGCTGTTAGTATTTACTATCATCTTACTGAATTGTTACATAAAAGATTATGGGCAAAAATAGATAAAACTATTTTAAAACCAGAAGAACAGACTTTTACATTTGCCAAGGAATATGTTTAATATATACAAAACTATTTTGAAATTTGTCCACTAGATAAGGCTAGTAATAACTATGGAATTGTCTGGAAAAAATGGTATGTTACAGTTATCTTAAAGGAGATGGGTATAGATAGGAAGGTAAATGTTGGAACGTTGTATACTAATAAAACATATGAAGTATACAACGGTAAAAGGAATCAATAATAGAATATCATAAGAAAATATGTAGTAATAACAACTTCATGGATAGAAACATGAGTATTATATATATTATATTATATTATATTATATATATAATAAGGATAAAAGATAAAGGACGGCGTTACTCAATCCCTTCTCGGATGCGCCAGCGCATTCTACTTCTACGGGATGTCGTGGAGGCGACATGAATGCGTATTTGGCCATACAATGACTTGTGGTGGCCAGCCGATGAACAAGTCAGGGCTTTATCCTCCCCAGACAAGTCTGGTACCAATTCGCCGACCCCGGAGGAATGGGAGGCTTGGTTGGCCTGGGCGGGAAATCCGAACCAGGGACCTGGTATCGGGTGCACGCGACAGTCGCGCCTCCTCCGTCTGCGCTACACGCGCCCCATATATATACATATAGCCTACCCAAGCTACACAAAAACCCTGTTAAATTCAGATTTATTACTGGTGCTTATAATAGTTCGGTTAAAGCAATAGCCCTGAAATTGAATAGAATATTTCGATTTCTTAAGACACATTTTAAAAGATACAACAATTCCATTAAAGCTAGAAATCATAGGTTCAACACATATTGGTCTATTGATGACATTAACATTAGTGAGAAGGTTTGTGGTATTCGGGGCTACGGTTTGAGAATTTTCTCTGCAGACTTCACCAATATGTTTACGTGCATTCCACACAGCATAATTATCAAAACATTGCATAGGTCATTAAAATTTGTTATGAAAATTCTGGAAACAAAAAATATTGGGCAGTTCATAAAATGCACGATAAGCTTTTTTATACGGATACGTGTAAATATGATAACTATAAGTATTATACTAAGGAAGATCTATTATACTGGGTTCACTTCCTGCTGAATAACAGCTTCTGTCAATTCTCCAATATGACTTTCAAACAAAACATAGGGGTGCCTCAAGGGGGTAATTTCATCACTTTAATGGCAGATTCAACTATGTCATACTTTGAGTATATATATTCATCAAAAATATAATGCATAACAAGATATTCCATCCATTTAGATATATGGACGATCTACTTATCATACACAACATGGAGACGCTTGAGGTTACAAACACTTTGGACAAAGTGTATGAGAGAATTCTCAAGATTGAAATCACACATGACAATGATAAGAAATGTCATTACTTGGATATTGGATTGAAAACGACAAGATATACACCAAAATGTATAATAAAACTGACGACTTCAACTTTAAGATTATTAGATTTTCAGCGGCTGATTCGTATATTAGTGACAATATCGAGAGAGCTACTATTTATACGGAGATATTAAGAACTGCTCGTACATGGGGACATTATAGTGCGTAGCCCTATGTCTTGAGTAAGATTTAGGTTACCTGTGATAACATGTTTAGCATCTTTATCAATATCTTTTGTATTCCTGAGCTGTACATATACAAGCCCTTTCCAGAGTGTTTTTTAATCTGTTCGTGGTAAGACTCTTAATTGTGGAGTTATAGTTACAAATATATTGTGAGATTGGGTTGCAGTATGTGTATACTACATTACACCTTGTGTATGTTTCAGCAATTATAATTCGCTTAACCTTTGGGTTGTTAATTATCCGGTTTAGATTTATGTGATCCAGTGCCTTATGTATGTACGGAATGGAAATTGTGTAGAAAGTTTTACTTTCGAGATTCATATTGTTATTTCTATGATAATAATTGCACAAGATGCCTTTTAGTCGTAAAACTGTGACTTTACTTAGAGTTTCTGAGGCAGCGTTACTATGACAAAGTATTATAAGTTGATTTATAACATTCTTTTTGGGAGATCTGATAATATATATACCATATATAATATATGATATATATACCTGTACATCTCGTTTACTTGACCACATTGCTTAATGCCTTCTATGACCTTATTAAAGCCTGTTTTGTTCCCATTATTGTGCTTTTTTATATAACGTCGCTTTCTGTTCCTCCTAACTACTGATATGCTATAATATAGGTGAATAGGTTTATATTTAGATGGATCTTCCAAATTGGAGATGTTACCATACCCTTTGGCGTTATCATTTAATCCAAATGGATAAGCTGTGTTTAGTAGCCTGACCTAGAATGCTTTCTTATCTCCTAGAACTGTTTTATCTGTGTCATTAGGTAAGTTGGCTAATATAGTAATTTTAATCCTTTTGTCTGTGCATGTATGTTTAAAATGGTTGTAAAGGTAGTTGATAACGTCAAATTTGTTTATGTGATACAGATGTTCTTTTATTCTTGTACTAAGTGTTCTAGTGGTACGACCCACATATTGTATGCCACACTGATTGCATGTTATCCAATACACGACGTTATCATTTCTACAATTGTATTATCAGTAATACATGTGTAAATTTTGAGTTTAGTGGAATTACTAATGACGTATTGATTTTTGTCAGCCATTCTACAAATATCACAGGATTGCTTACGTTCTCCAAAGTGTTTGTTGTTACCGAAATCTAGCAGCGTATAACAATTATTTACCTTACTTTTAAAGAAATGGTTGAATGTGTAATAATTAGCATTAAGTTGTGAGTTGTAACTATTGGTAGCAGACCAACATCTAAGCCTATGACCGGTCCAAACCATAAGCAGAAATCTGAAACGTTGATGAGTCCTCTACTTGAGAATTTTATGCCGTTAGAGTGATTTTTACGATTTCTAGACCTTTATAATAATAAGCTTCCTGTCTAAGTAAGATTCAAGCAACTTATGCAGCTTAAATAACTATTTTGAAATTTTTTGTTTTCTGCTTCTGATTTTTTGGCGTTTCTGGCTTTTCTGTTTTCTGGGAAAATTTTTAAAATGTCCGCCCAGCCCTGGTGTGGATGTAATTGAAGCATGCAGTAATATCGTACTAAAGTAATTAATATTGTTAAATATATTAGAAACTGTATAGGAAGGTTAATATAGACAATGTTCTTACTAGGTCGCTTTAATAGCAAACAATGGGCGAATATAAGAATTTTCCTTAATTTGCAAAAAAAGGCGAAAACAGTTTTCTTATGGAAACAGTGTTTCAGTAGATTTGAACTGCAAATTCGGAAGCAAAGAGAAAAAAAGGGTTGGGCTTCTCTGGGATGCACTCGTTCGACATATCCGAAACACCAGACGGAGGGCAGGCCTACTTCAAGTGTCGCAAGGATAACGTTGTGTTACTTCACTACTTCCACACTTACTTCTCGCAGCAGAGATCTAGATCGAAATTTCGTACAGCAACATTGAAGACCTAGGCTTCCAAAGTTTTCCACCTGAAATCGAGCACATCTATTCTGCCAGGCAAGTACCGCTTTAAATGCGTTCGTGGACAGTGGAAGCTAGTGTCTCATTTGGTAAAAAAAAATGCCACAAATCCTCTTCATCAAAGACCCTCCGGCCAGCGTCGGAATGGAGAATCGCTCCAGTGTTACCGTCAGTTTAAGGATAACGTGTGTGAGGCTGGCGAAGTAATGCCGGGGTGTTCCAAAAACGATCTCGTATTTTATTTATTTGGTACTACTTTATTTGTTTGCTTATTTAGGAGGATGGTGTGCTTATACAATAAAAGTAGCTAAGTCTACTCAATTTATTTCATGAAACAAAAACGCGCCAAAAGAAACCAAGTGTCTGCCAAAAAAGTGTTGAAACTCCTAGTAGCAAGTTGATTTAAAAGAATGCCAAACACCCTCCACAAAGGCTGGAATCTTCCTTATGTTTGTAACATCTTCTTAGAGTAACGACATCAAGCATTACAATATTCCTCCCTACAAGATCAAAGGAGGCACGAAAATGCCGGCAACAAATCGTGCTATTCATCGCGGGCTTGCTAATTTACTGTGCAATTTTAGTTCTAAAATCTTTCAAAAAGATCAAGTAAATTTCAAAGAATAGCCGCTTAGGTATGAATGGAAGAGCTTACGTTGTGAAAAAATATCGAAAATGTAGATGTTATGATCTGTAGGGAAACCCGTGAAAGGAGCATAATTTTCTTTGGGGATATACAGTTGAAGCAAAATATTTACAGACACTTACCTCTGCGATGTCTTTGATCGGAGCTTTACAACCAAGTGTCCAAAGAAAAAGCGAGTGTGTTTTTAGAATGCTCTGAAAATTTTCTACTGTACACAACTAAATGTTGTCTTGGTAACGCTAGAATTACGAGAAATTGGAGTCAAAGGAAAATGACCATGATGTAATAAATGGGAAACACCTTATCAAAATATACGGTATTACAATAAATCATCAAAACACATTTAATATCGAAGAACTGATCAATACTTGGTTGGATAGCCCTCGTTCTTGATCGCAGCCAAATATCGGTTCCGCATTGAGTCGACCAACTTCATGTATTGCTCCACTGGGATAGCGCTTCACCTTTCCTTGATGACTGAGTCCAATTCATCCAGATTTTTCGGTTTCAAGCGCTTGAGCACTTTGTCCACGTCGTTCCAAAGGTGTTTAATCAAGAGATTGCGCAGACCACTTTAAAACCACTTTAAAACCTTGGTCCTTTCTGCCTCAAGCCACTACTTCACCTTTCTGCTGCATGCTTTGGATCGTTGTCGTGCTCTTCCCATTTTCTTGCAAGCATACGGATTCATCACATTTGCCAGAATGTCCGCATACAGTTGTCATCTTACGCGTCCGTTGCTTTCCCTTTCTTTCATATTCTCCTCCATTCGCCTGCACATCCCCCCATACTCGTATATTTGGAAAACAGCAGGTTTTGGCAACTTGAGCTTTTTTTCTCGGTCGGCGCAGGACGTGGGATTTCAAGAAGCAAGAAGCACAACTTGAGCTTGCTGGGCTGCGGTTTGCCGCTTGCCTCTCTCCATCTTCAGGAAGGCTGCTTAGAGTTGAAGAGAGCAATAATCGAATAACACTATACAAAGCTATTCGTCCAACGCAAACTATTCATTTTAGCGTTGATCATTATGATCTACTGTAATACATTGTGATTTTGAAGAGGTGTTTCCAATGCATTAGCTCCACTTTGCTCTGACCATTTTCCTCTCATTCGAATTTCTTTTTCAACTTCGCCGCGCCAAGACAATGTTTACATGTGTTTTGTAGATAATTTTCAGAAGATTCTAAATTCCTGTAATACACCCCTGTTAAAATTGTTTTATGTAAATATTAAATGTTCAGGTCATGTGGCCGCTTTTTAGGGGTGCCTAATGTGGTGTAATAACAAATTTTTTAAAAAGTGAACTATTATTTAGATCAGGGTTTGTACTTAATTTCTCGAAGCATGTAAAGTTAAAATATTGAGAAGATACCTTAATTTGAAAAGTTTTTGTTTGGATTTAAAAGTGCCCAGTTGGTTTGAAGGTGTGTACCTGGCTTGAACTGAGATTGGTGACTAATCCTACATTTTTCAGGTTGGAAAATTCTACACTTCGCAATCGGTCTGCAAGTTGCCACAATGCTTCACAACATCAAATCATTAACAAAAAAATTTTCCTCGTGTTAAATATTGATAAATTTTTGCAGCCGCATCTCTTTAAACGCGGTGCTTACTGCACAAAGAGTGATTTAAGCATTCTTATTGATCGACAAAGATGCTGTTTGGTAGTCCCTCTTATTCATTGGAGTATTCCATTGATACACTGGATTCAATGGTGTAATTCCGACAAGATGTGAATAATCAAACAAAGCAAATAAATGTGGAAATGGACAAATTTCCCATTTTTCTGAGGAAGTCTGTCTTCGACTAATTCTAGAACGCAGCTAGAATCTATCCTAGTGGGGAGATGGCAACCGTAGAACTACAGTTGAGTTTGCATGTCATGCTTCATCATCACCTCAGCTGAATTCTTTAAAGAGGAGCCAATATCCTGGTACACTAGTAAATATCTCGGACAAGTTTAATAGAGAGGATGTTGAGTTAGAACACCACTTCTCCCTTCCGATTAGGATAGATCCTGTATCTATTACTGAAATAAAAATTAGTGTTTTGACACGGTACCCTCTCTACAATTAACTCTAGACACCAATACTCTCAATAATAATACAGTGAACTAGATAGCTGACACTTAAAAAGGCTTTGCTTGGACGTGGACGAGACAAGTTTTAAAAACATAGCTCTCTGCAGCCTTCAATGATTTAGCAAGCGCGTCCTAGCGAGGGAAATAAACTCATTTTAGGTACATGAGAAATGCGTAAGAAATTTTTCCGATCAAGTTTGTCATGCTCGTACATCAACTAAAATTAAACTGTTGAAATTGCTAACTAACTAATTGAAAGCACATTTCAGAGCGAGGTATCGCAGGCTCAATAATTGGCCAAGAAGGCCTATTCCGGACAGTATTTCGTTTCAGCATTTTAAATTTCTTCAAAGAGCGACAGGATTTGGAAAAGGAAGAGAAGTAGAAGGAAAGAGATATGCCGCCTGCGAAGACGTCTCTCCAAAACCTGAGCCAAACGGTGGCAATTGATGGTGAAGGTCTTGGTTCTGAGGTCGTGACGGCAATTTTCGAACAACTACAGGCAGAAAACGCCCGGTTTATTGAAATCCCCATTAACCATATGTTTTTCACAAAAGGAGCTATGTGTGGTCTTGGCGAAATACCAAGAACTCCAGGAACAAGTGGCTACCTTGCGAGAGGAAAATACGGCGCCGAAAGCTGCTTTAGCTGAGGCGAACAAAAAAATGAAGTGCGCACAACGCAAGGCACTAGTTCGACTAGATTTTCGTCTTATGTCGATGAAAAAGAGCGGCTACGCTCTGTTGTTATATCCGGTGTCGCAGAGTCCTGTGCCACTAAATCCACTGATAGAGCGATTCACGACTTTGACTTTGTTAAAAGTGTTTTTTATCATCTTTGAGTGTATTCTCCAATTGATGCGTAGGCTTGGAAAGCCGATTGAAAGCTGAGCACTCCTTTTGAAAGTTGTTTCTCCCAATGCATTTTACCAGTCTTTGGTTATACGGAGTGCTTCCAGGTTGCGCTCTTTCCCAGAGGCGTTTACATGCGCCCCTCTCTAACTAAGGAATAGAGAGAGCGTAATCGTGAAGTATCAGAACTCTCACGGTGTAGCTGTTCCTACCTCTCGAGCTGCTCAGCTTGGCGTGTCATGTCAACTAGTAGGTTGTCCTCGGATACCAGCTTCGGTTCTTAATTGCATTTACCATAATATACGCTCCATACAGAAAAAATTTTTCCCAACAATGTTTACCGTTCAAAGCATTACCTGTGATGTCAATGTTGCTACTGAATCTTGGACAGGGCTCACAGAAGAGGTGGTGTGTACTCATTCTTGTTAAGCGTGGTATTTCTTTTGAGCTAAATTGGAGAGGGTCTGTTCCAGATGGTTTTGAAATACTGCGCTGCGATTTAAAATTAGTTGAAACCACACTAAGACTTGTTGCAGTTTACAGGACTCCTAACGCGTCTATATCGACCATAATTCAACTCATTAAGGTAATTAGTGATGTCTACTCCTTCCAGTCACAGTGCATTATTTTGGGTGACTTCAATCTTCCAGATAAAGGCTGGTTGAAACCATACCCCGGTAGTGGCTCTATGACGTCGAGAAGCTTTGTGTATGTGTAAATCATACAAACTCCACCAGAACGTTTTGAAGCCTACCCGTCACAGAGATGTGCCTGGCTTAATACTCAGTAGTCAACCAAGTCTCGTTAAAGACATTGTCTCTAGACCACCAATAGGATCTAGCGACTTTTGAGCATCACGCTCAAGCTTGAGTGTTTTGTAAGAAAGGCATCCTACCAATTAAGGAGAGCATTTAATAAGGTCAGTTTCAACCGCATCGGTCAGTATCTGCTCCCTCCTAGATTGGAGATCACTGCTAGAGGAGCATTGCTAGGGGAATGACAAATACGAATTCTTTTTGGGTGTTTTGCACAAATGCATTGAGGAGCTCGTCCCCATTGAAAAGGTCTCCTTAAACTTCAACAACCTTCCCTCTCATCTGGTCAGGCTTTTTGACAAAACCAAAAAGTGTGGCTGATCTACTACACCACCCATCATTACATCACTTCCATCGTTTCAAAAAATTAAAAGACGACTTTGATCAACATTTGGATAGGTATAATAGATATGTTTAAAGAATTTTTGGCGCAACTAGTGGAAGAGGGGGGCAGTCCATCAGCACTCGAAAAAGTTACGGGTTTTTACCAGTTTGACCTAGGCCCCTCTCGGTGCAACTTGCATTACACGTACGTACGCGTACAATGGGGAAATGCCACGTCACCAAACCCGACTGCTATGTTGAAGGCGGTCGAAGCCAAGAACTGCCTCCCCCGTCCACGTGTTGCGCCGAATTTTTGAAGGTACTAAGCGAACAACATTTTAGAAATTGTTAAATTTCGTACTAAAGCGTCCTGAGAGAATATCCTCCTTAAAAGATGATACAGGAAAGTCAGTATTAACAAACTTCGAGAAGGCCTGCATGCTAGCTAAGCACTTTCGGAGGTATTTTTCGGATTGCTCGGCAACTATCGACTCTCCTACCGTTGTTGTTACTCCTCCCAGTATAGAAGACACGGTCTGGTTTTATAAAGAAGGGATCTACAATGCGTTATGTGCTTTACGTAGCTTGCATGCCATTACTCCAGATGAAACACCGTCATACTTCACCCGAAAAGTTGCAATTGCAATCTCGTACCCCCTTGAACACATATTTAATGCTATTACAGGCAAGGTGAAGTACTGATTCGATAGAAACACGCATCTGTTACACCGATCCCTAAAAAAGCGTCTCATCATCTAGCTTCCAATTACCGACCTATTAGTTTTACTTCTGTATTTGCCACAGAGTTAGAGAAAAGTTGAAGTCTACTCTTGTATCTTACCTAGATTCGAATCCTCTAATTTCCAATGAACACCGTGGGTTTCAAGCAGCGAGATCCAGAAACCTTAATGTTGCCAGCGTTGAATAATTGGACTCAAGCCATCGACCAGGAAGTCAACGTTGACGTCATTTACTTTGACTTCATGGATGCCTTCGATAAGGTTCATTTAAACAAACTGATGACCAAACCTGCGGATTTAGGAATTCATCCCAGAATTACCAAGTGGATAAACACTTTCTATTCAATAGGTCGTTTCAAGTACGAGTAAATAAAGCATTCTTAGTATCTTTTCCATAACTAGTGGTGCTTTCACGAAGAAGTCCGACCAACGCGTTTATGGGCGTCCTGGTGTTCTCTTGACATCCCGCGGAATCCAGTCGGTGACGGCTCTCGTCCAGCGGGTGTCTGCGAAGCGCATTACGTAGCCGGCCCACTTAATTTTTAACAACTTGGCCCACGCGACAGCGTCTCTGATCTTCGAAGCTCGGAACTCCGGAGGCTTTCTCTCACTTGCGTGAATCGTGTCACTCCGAGCATCGTCCTCTCGATTCCACGCTGCGCGACGCTGATCTTGTGTTCATCCTGCCTTCGTATAGCCCAGGTCTCTGAGGCGTATGTTAGGG
The DNA here is from genome assembly GCA_947359475.1 of Heligmosomoides polygyrus bakeri. Taxonomy (NCBI): domain Eukaryota; kingdom Metazoa; phylum Nematoda; class Chromadorea; order Rhabditida; family Heligmosomidae; genus Heligmosomoides; species Heligmosomoides polygyrus. Next base: position 106,539,021 of record OX375867.1, on the reverse strand, counting down.
CAGGAAGAACAGTGGAGTCGAATAGGTGGGCACGGAGTCGGAGGTTCTTCGTCTTCTTCGCGACTTCTTCGACGCTCTTGAAAGCTCCCCAAGCCGCTCGTTTCCTCCTGCTTCTACTCTTCGGGGGAGAGTAAAGGTTTCCCCCATCTCTATGAGCTCTTCAGGAACTCCATGTTGACGCAGGGCGTACCATATCACTTCACGCGGTACGCGGTCAAAGGCCTTCTCCAAGTCGAGAAAGGCGATATGCACCGGCTTCTGTTTCTCGCGATGCTTCTCTATCAGGAGGCGGGCGGCGTGAATGGCATCAACGGTGCCACAGCCAGCCACGAAGCCGCACTGATTGCTGGAAAGCTGGATGATGGTTCGAATTCGTCCATCGACAATTCGCTCAATCCGCTTAATGCTGTGCGAAAGCAAGCGAATCGGACGGTAATTGGAGCAATCAGCAGGACTGCCCTTCTTCTTCCAAATCGGAATCGTCGTACTTTGGCGCCAACACTCAGGGACTTTCTTCTCCGCCACAACCTGATTAAAGAACTTCGCCAACCACTCAACAGGGTACCAGTACTTGGACTTCCATAAATCAGCTGCCACGTCATCAGTCCCTTATCTTCTTCAAAGCCGCTTCTATCTCCTCCACGGTGATCATTTGAACGGAGCCGTGGGTTGGAGCTGTAGAAGGAATGGCTGGATGAGGAAATTCTACCGTAGAGATTTCCTCAAAGTAGTCGCGCCATCGCTTCAATGCCTTCTTGCGGTCCATAAGAAGACGGATATTCTCGTCATTGATGCCGAAAAACTTTCAATGTCCTCGGTCTGCCGATGGCGAAACTTTGCAAGTCGGTACAGATACCGCTCACCATCGCGTGACTCGAGCTTCTCGTTGACATCTCCATAATGAGTGGCTTTTGCAACAGCCACGGCCTTCTTTGCAGCTTTCTTCGCTTCTTGGTACTTCCACCAGTTATCGGCTGTCTTTTCGCCGAGAAACACGTGATAGAGCGACTTCTTCTCTCGCACATTTGCTATCACGTCATCTGTCCACAGCCACCCAGGCTTCGTAATGCCGAGTTCCGTTTGTGCAGCTTGACGAATCGCGTCGGTCGCCTTATTCCACGTTTCGTCGACAGTCGTGACTGTCGGTAACCGCATGCGAGAAATCACAGCTGCTTCTTTCTCTTTCGTTCGCCACCACTTGATTCTAGCTGCACCGCATCGCTCGACCGGCTTCAGCCTTGAAGGAGCGATCTTCAAAGTGCAGATCAGCGGTCGGTGCTTTGGGCCGATCGTCTCATCCAGCACGTTCTTCGCGTCTGTGGCAAGACTCCGGTCGCGATCTCTCACAAGGACAAAATCTGTCTGAGTCTTGGTACTCCCACTGTAACATGAAACCAAAGTGCGAGTCGCGTTTTCGGAAAACGGTGTTCACAATGGTGAGGCAATGCGATTCCGCATACTCAAGAATACGCTCGCCATCGGCGTTACGAGACCCGTATCCGAAACCACCATGACAGCTGTACCCGTCTTTCGTAGCACCTACGTGCCCATTAAGGTCACCAGCGACTATGATGAAATCCTCCGATGGTACCTCTGCTGTCTTCTCATCAAGCAGGTTCCAAAACTCATCCTTGGCTTGATCGGAGCAGCCAGTCTGCGGCGCATACGCAGAGAAGAAATGATAGAGTCCCTCCTTAGCGGCGACAACGATCTTCATCGATCGATCGTCAAAGCGCTCGACGCTTACAATCGAGTCCCGAAATCGTTCGGAGGCGATTATTCCGACGCCACTGGTGGTCCTGGGTCTTCCACATAGAACGGCCTTGAAGGCACGTCCCATGTCCCTTGACTTGCGGCAGGACCACCTCGTCTCCTGCATCGCATAGAGATCAACTCTTCTACGCTCCAGCGCTTCAACCAACTGCCGTCAACGTACCCACATTCAGCGTAGCCACGCGGGTCCTGCTTACGTTACGGGGCTTTCGGACTAGCTCAGTTGCCCCCGATGCCGTCCTCGCATCAGGGACCCTCGCATATTTTCCACACTCGCCGGGCTCTGCGAGTGCGCGCCGGCTCCCGCGGACGCCGTAGCACTATCTCGATACTCATGTAACGTCGTCAACCATGTGATGTGACATGAGTGTTCGTAGGCCGGCCTGTCACAAGGGCCTGTCGCCTGCAATCGAATGTTCGTGTTCGGCTTAGCTCGCAGAGCGGGCAGATTCCAGTGGCACCACGTGGAGGAACGAACATCGCCACCACAAGTTTCGCAAGTCACCATGCGAAAATTAAACGAACCGGGAGTTGAAATTTTGCCTTAATCGCCACGCTAGCTAGACCTTGCGTCAACCGACTACCACCTTTTTGAGCACTTTCAGAGCTTCCTCGCTGATAGAACCTTCGCAACTCAGAACCACGCAAAAACCGCCTTTCTAGAATTTGTAGTTGCATCTCGATCACCCAGTTTATTCGCTGATGGAACAGTTCAACCAGCATTGCGTTGAAAACGGTGTGCTGATTCAAATGGTGCTATACCCCACTAAAATCGGTGAGTACGAATAAAGTAAGTATCGTTTGAAGTACCAGTGAAAACCGCCAGAACTTTCTGGCCAACCTAATACCCAAGGGTCTGAACATGCCTAGTGAATCTGAGGACTGGATTTTCGGGTCTTAGTTATTCCACACACCTAACAATATAGTTGTCTGCGTTTCCTTGTTTGCCTTTTAAGTTTGTTATGCTTCTATTGTAAGTATGCCTAACATTGGGCGCATGGCCCAGTCGGAGGAGGCGTCGGCTGCCCGATTGGCCCGGGAACGATGAAACACTAATTGAAGTCAGTGTCTTTTTAAGCCTTATGTGGTTGGTGTCAAAGTTGTAAGCTGTCGCAAAGATGTGACAGCTTTATTGCGATCAAAATCTAGTGCTAGGCGGGACTAACCCGCACCTCCTGCTGACAGAGTCGGAATGCTCTATCACATCACCAGCGCCGTTTGATCGAACGCAACATCCCGTTGGATTCACGTCCCACCTGACGCTAGAGTTTCGATCGCAACGAAACATCGTTGAAACGGGACAAAACTCTGATTCGTCCATCGTCTGGCCACCGCAAGATATTGTTCAGGCAAAATACGTATTAAAATAGACTCCACTACATCCCCTAGAAGCAGAGTGCGTGGAGCATCCAGAATGAAATAGAGTAACACCGCCCTTCATCCTTTATCATAATGCACGAGAGAAACGTATGGGAAGAGCATTTGTTAAGGAGCCTCTGTTCAGTCCCGCTTAGTTTGTCGGGCGCTTCCTATCCGCCAGTCACCATCAATACACATCATATCAGTGAGAGCTGTAAACAAAAATGAGCGATCTCTCAAAAGTAGACTTTGGAAATGGAAAACCCTAGAGTAGGAGTGTAGCCTCCTTACTCGATTTGGAGTTGACTGTGCAAGTGGCGGATGCTTTGCCTCCATGATATTGCAGATCCGTTTCATCAAGTTTGGGCTCAGAAAGTTCGCCGTTCTCACATTTCTGCTTTTTCGTCAAATCATCTTTGCTGCACATTTCTGAAAACACTGAACAGCAGTGCAGATATAAGCGTCATTTCCAGACAGTATTTAATATCGAAGTCAGAAGAAGCGTCGGCTTTCGCATGCTTCGTGAATACTTTCTTTGTTCGGACTTTCCGCCTGTGGCATCTAATCCTTCCACCCCTGCGGGATCGATGATCTGATATAATCAGTCTTGGAAAGATAAAACTGAATGACGTTTCCATTGACCACCGCAAGCCATGCGTCTGGCCAAATACCGAATCAAATTGCATCTGCTGCATGCCGTAGTAGAATGCGTGGCATAAAAAATGAATTGATTGACGCCCTACTTTATCCTTCGTCGTCTAAATTTGCTTAATTGGTCTGATGTGCGAGCGCGCCACCACTGTGATTCAAACAACAGATGATTCTTGTTTTAAAACACAGTTGGGAGGACGCTTGCCTCCCTTCTTCCTCCCTGCACATGTTTTTGGGTGCCGATAGGTTCCCATAGGTCTATCGTTGTCTTCCAAGCGCATTTGAACGTGTACTCCTTTTTCATCACTTTTTCTCCTACCGTTTCGTGAATCCTCATATTCAGTTCCCATCCCTCTCCTCCATGCGCCAAGTGCTTGAAATCAGACGATATGGAGTTCATATGCTGCGGTGGCACCACGTTCGTAGTAGAAATCACGATGGTGAGTCCTTTCACTGCACACGGTTTCCAATTTCTCCACATGAGATATATACGACTGGCGAGACCGTGGAGAAATTTTGCAGGAAAAATAACTTAAACAAAACCAGAAGTTCTAAACTCAGCGAGTTAGAAGGAATTGTGGCTTACATATTCTGCTGTGTAATAAGCTACTAACAAGGGAAGGGTCTGAAGCGTATGTCTGAACGGGGAGAACGAGTCATGCAGGAAGAGTCCCAGCCACTCAATTAGAATAGAAATGTGTCTTTTTTGCCAAGTCGTTAAACCCAAGGAGAAGGGGGACCTTGAATCACAATGGAATCGACGCCTCACGAGTTCCGTGGCCTCTTGCAGGCAAGCAATACCGCTGCCGGCAACGGCTCGGGTGCAGCGGGTAGTGACGCTGCTTCATGCCAGGGAGGTCGGAGTTTGGTTCTTGTGCGCTGCTGCATTTTTGCATTTCCACTGACTGGTTGAGATTTGAAGGATTCTGACGGCTGTACCGTTTTCGGAGGATTTTTGAGCATTTTCCAGCTGTACGTCGTGGAGAGTGTCTCTCTTGGGAGACTTGTTCATTAAAGACCGGTATCTAACGAAAAAGCCGAGGAGAAAGCTATTCAACATAATGACGTGTAAACGCTCAACACCAGTGAACACAGGCACACGTGCATAGTGCATGAAACAGAAGTACTGGTAACAATACGTGCAGCGTTGGTGTTAAAAACTTATACCACATCGTGTTGAATACCACAGCATGGAGCTGGAAGATTAGGCGAAAAACCTATAAAAATGGGATAGTCGTCAGAATCCTTCAAATCTCAACCAATCAATTGAAATGCAAAAATGCACCAGCGCAGAATAGTCGAACCCTGATATCCCTCTCATGAAGCAACCTCACTACCCACTGCGCTCCGAGCGCCTATCCGCAGAGGCTTTCGCGGGCATACAAGAGCCCCGAACTCATGAGGCACCGACTCCCTTTGTAACTTCGAGGACCCCTACTCTTGGGTTTGACGACTTGGCAAAAAAGAAACACATTTTTATACTAACTGAGAGGTGGGGACTCGCTCTCCCCATTCAGACATACGCTTCAGACCCTTCCCTTGTAAGACGTCTGTCCAATGCGGGCTGTCTGTCTATAGGACCAACAAGGGAGTTGGGTGAGTGGCCGCACAATTTGCCTTCTGATTCAGAAACCGTGTCACAGACATCACACAACGTGCGTCCGGGCTCAGAAGAAGTGGTCAAGATTTATGCTACGTTCACTCGAATCCAGATGATGTGAAGAAAACGTCGCCCAACCTGGGTAAGTGTTCAGTAGACATACCGCAGAACTCGTACAACGTTATTCCGGATTCAGAATTAGTGTCATCGACGTCGGCATGTTTCGTCCGGGTTCAGAACGCGTGCCGCGGACATCGTCCAACGTGCGTCCAGAGTCAGAAGGAGTGGGACTTCAGAGGTACTTCAACGTTCGCTCGGATTCAGAAAACGTGCCGCAAAATCTGCATGTTATAGAATTCAGATCCTATCTCGCTATTCCCTCGTTCTGTACACCGATGTTTATGTAAAAGACGAGAGCAGCTTTTTCTGTAGTGCAGGTGAGAGTCCAAAGCCGATAAGGCGAAAAGAGAACCGCTACGGTCAGGGCACTGTATTTTCGGGGTATGGCGGCGAAGCCCCACCTAATGTTTGGTGGCCGGTAGGCTGCTGAAGATCTTGTACAACATGTATGCACTGCGAGGTGTGACAGTTTCGCAAAACCTGGCTATCCGTTCCACTCACCTGGGCAACGTCCAAGTGGTGGATACCAATCACCTCCGGAGCATGTGCTGCTGCTTGATCTTAAAATGGAACGCCAAATAGCAGTAGGGCACCATTAAGAATGATTTTTAGGCTTACCCGCAAACGACTGGACCGCTCTTGCAGAAGAGAGCCACTTCGGTTCCACTTTCATAGAGCCCATCCTTGAGAGGTGTGCTGAAGACGTAGCGATCGTGGTTCGCAGTGGTGTTGCTGGGAGGAGTGCAAGCTGAATGAGATGAATGAAGAGAAAGGCAAGGGAACCATTCCCGGAGCTCCCACAGTAGTTTATAGTTCCACCCATCGTCTATCCAGCGGTTGACTCCCTCAATGCTCCCACATCGAGGAACTTGTCTACTTTTGAGAAATCTGTGTTCCTAACATTGTCTTCAGCACTTTGGGATTCAATTATTTTAAAAACCTGAGCAGAGGGTGGATATTAACGCAGTCGGAAAAGGCGTCGGCTGTCCCGTGCATCCCGAGTCATGTTCTTGGTTCGAATTTCCCGCCCAGGTCAGCAGAGACTTCTATCCCTCCGGGGTCGGTGAATTGGTAGCAGACTTTCTCTGAGAGCGCTAGGTCGAGCGATGCGGTATTTACCGCAAGCCATTGCATACTCTAACGACGCTTTCAATTTCCCACCAGGATATTCCATAGAAGTAGAATATCCTGCAAATGGAAATCGTTTCAAAGCAAATCCTGAAAAAAGATTCACTAACGTCGACCTGTTTCCTATATCCTTGAAATTTTCAGTTTTTTTCCAACGAAGTACGCTTTAAAATCCCTTCTTGCGACTTCTTTTCACTGAATTTGTTCTTCCCAATGTCTTAAACGAGCTTGAAGCGTTTCACCGCTTAAGCTTCATTAGGGCAAGAACATCAATTTCAGTGTTTATAAAAATGGCAAAGATTTTCTGATAGCAACACCATTAAAAAGAAGTCCGTTTGTTAGTACTTTCAGACCCGTTCTCTTAGGAGATGCCTCTCCCTGGCTTTTCCGAGCAAGGCCGATCGTAAAAAATTGATCCGTTCTTGGGTTTTCCTGCGTTCTTTCTGGCTGCTGGTCTATCTGCCACATGGCAGCGTTGTCGAACGATGTGCTTGTTGTCAAGTCCGCTCCAAATCGATGCATAGTTCGGGAACCGCCCAGGCCAAATAGCCCTTTCCTTCCTCCGCGTTCACCACTTTGATACCAGATTTGATCCTGGGAAGGAGAAAGTGTTGAGTTTTTGATCGACTGGCAATAGCTAGTAGCTGTGCACGTCGAATATGTTGTGGAATATACCGGGACCGGTGTATTCTGCAAGTGTTCGTTAAGAGCATGGAGTGGCGGAATGTATCCAGGGGAGGTTTACGACCTGCTCCTGCGGATATGCCAGCAACGGCCCCAGAGCCATAAAACCGTACCGGACGGAGAGTTCGAGGAGCACACGGTAGACACGCCTCCAAGAGAGTCCATAAAAGCTCCCAGATCTAAGCAACTAGGTTCAGTCTTGACTTAGCTCTCCTCTAGTCTCCTCTTTGCTCCTTGTCCTTGTCTCAATTGTATCACTCTGATTTTTGCCGTAGTAAATTGTACTTCCTTCTCATTGCTCCGGCATCGGAACCATAGTGGGCTGGATATCGGACCCGATTCCACCTACAGTAATCGGAAGGATACCACGAAGACAGTTAGACACTAGACATGTCCGACTTGGGGGCCAATCCGGTGACTTGGATCCAAGTTTCGGTTTCAAGGTCTGTTGAAAATGTCCATCTATTGTTCCGCCGGACCACAGACGGAGTCTTCATGGATTTTGTAGGCGAGAATGCTCCACAACCGCCGGAGGACTGGTACCAGCTTGAAGTGAACTGTCAGTCAGAGGATTTGAATGTTTCATTCGGGAATATCCTAAAACGGTTGGGTAATGTGCTAGGTGACCATATCAGAAATTTGGCTCGTTCAAAGCGAGCAAAGATTTTGGAAGCCGTTAGAGGTACTGTAGAAGACACAGTAGTAAAGGTGGCTAAGCGCTTATCAGTGGAGGCACATGCTTTGGAGATCTCATTTTTTAATGAAGTTGGGATGACTCTCGATGATCTGTGCGACTTCTTGCCGACGGTAAGTGCGCATAGCCAAGCATTGTGCGAGCAGGCATTGATTTTGGGATGCGAAATAAACCAAGTTAAAGAAACAGTAATTGCTAAATGTGATGAAGTTCTGGAATTGCAGGATCACATAGTAAATGTGGAGTCACATCTTGAGCATGAGTTGTCGGAAAAGGACAAAATGGCGGAGCGCCATAGCAATCAGTTGAGACTGTTACAGGAAAAGGTTAAGAGCGTGCCAGCTGAAACACTGCACTCAAAGGCTGGAGCCAGCCGGGGACAAGTTGGTGCAGTTGAGGCGGGGTGCAGAACAAAAGAATGGCGTGCGGCCCGCAGCCAATACACTTCGCTGGTAAGCAGTCGAGTAAGAGGTTCTATTAAGGGACGGATCACGTCCCAACCCATGAACGCTGGGGCAAGTTGCGAGCTTATGGAGAAGTCTCGTGCCTCTTCTCGTTTGTCCTCGCTGGGTTCCTTTCAAGGACCAGTGACTAGTGAGTCAGTGACCTGCTCGGAAAGGAGCAGAGAGCATATCGCCACGGATCAAGAAGGCGATATGTTAACCATATTTCGGGAGGTTTTTAAGGCTCAGAGTATAGCCAGTGTCCCAAAATATGATGGCAAAAATTTGCTAAGCGACTTTTTGAGAGGGCTAGAAGTGAAGTTTCCTACCACGGTGTGGTCGCACCCAGATAGGCGCGATATATTGGTGAACTACCTTGCAGGAACTGCGCTTTCAATTTTTAAGAGTTTGCCGCAAAATATTCTCGAAGGAACATATTTTGATGTAGTAGGAGCACTAAAAATGGCTCGCCAAAACCCGTGTGAGCGCTTAAGCAATATTAAGGCTTGGGAAAACCTATGCAAGGAAGAAGATGAGTCCCTGGTAGATTTTTGCTGCCGCATGGAAGACCTTTCTAGAAGGATCCACCCCAGTATGGAGTGGGATTTCACTAGAGGTTCCAAGTTGTACTCTTGCCTTCAGCACTGGCAGTGTTCCTATTACATGAGGGCCGCGCTGGATGCGGAAGAGGGCCAAGTGTATGAAGAGGTTAAGCGAGTAGCCGTGCGACTGGAAAAGGTACAGGTAGGCTTTGAAAAAGTGACTGATGGTCACAATTCTTCAGAAAAGGTATCGATCGGAGCGCGATCGATACAGGAGAATCCCATCTCGAGAGGGCAACCGAAATTCCGCACCAGTTGGGTGGTCAGTATTCGGCTAAAACCTCACCTAAATGCTACGGGTGTGGACATTTTGGGCACATAGCGTCAAAATGTCCAAATAAGGTTCGAGATGTGGAGAAAAGTCGTAACACCCGGGATGGGGTGAATGTTGCAGGCGACAGCCGCAATTTCTGCTATAGCTCAACTTGAAGGTTGGTGCAAGAGTGTTCGAGGTAAGGAACGCTTTCGACAGAAGCAGCGATGTGCTGCAGGCAAGCCGTGCGGCGAAAGAGAGGATCACCAAGATCGGAAGAGGTTTGGCTATGCGAAAGAACGGAAGGCTAGCTTCTTACCAGTTTGGAATGGTAGTGGTAAGGACCCAGAAATGGAAAAAATTAGGCGCCGAAAGTGCCGGAGGAAGAACAGAATGGGTTCTTCTACGATGAAAAATGTCAGTGTAATTTGTTTCTATAATTCTAGTCTTACACTGCCAACAAACGAAGAGGCTGACTACGCCTACTGGGGACATGCCAGTACGAAAGAAGGGATGCGACGACGCTATGAACGCGCTAGCGACGAAACAATGAGGAGTCTTCTAAAGCTGCCCAGTTTCACCCCATCCTTCTAGTAGTTGTCCTTATTTTCGCTGTTGTGACTAAAACGCGAGTGCATGATAGACGCACGAACGTTACATTGTAATGTTGCCATTTTTCATATCTATGAGTTTCCTTTTTGGCTGGCCTTATAAGCATCATTACCCTATACAATCACTGTGGAAGGAGTAGTGAAGTGTCGTCGGAAAGATGACTTCGACCTGGTATGGACCCATAGCAGCTACGACCAGTGAAAGTTTGATCTACAGTTAGTATATCAACACTGGTGCTTCAGAGATCACGGAGTTGCACTTTATTTTGGAAAGAGTGAGCGGAGCCGCTCCTCTAAAAGCGACGGAGGTCGTCGCTGCAACTATTCGGAAAGCAATGTTTCCGGCTGCGGTTAGCAGACTAATTACAGTAGACTCGTGCACCACAGAGGCCAGTCTTTTAAACTTTCCTTTGGAAAGTGCGAGCGGAGCCGCTCCTCTAAAAGCGACGGAGGTCGTCGCTGCAACTATTCGGAAAGCAATGTTTCCGGCTGCGGTTAGCAGACTAATTACAGTAGACTCGTGCACCACAGAGGCCAGTCTTTTAAACTTTCCTTTGGAAAGTGCGAGCGGACCCGCTCCTTTAAAAGCGACGGAGGTCGTCGCTGAAAATGCGTAGAGGGTTCAGCCTGCGGTGGGCAGACGAACTGCTGTGCTCTTGTGCTTTCCCACCAAAGAGTGAGCGGAACCGCTCATTGAGACGCGAGTGGCGGAGGTCGTTGCTCATAATGATTTTTTTAGCGCAGTGGAAGCGCTTGTTTCTCTGAGGGCCCCATGTGGAATATACCGGGACCGGTGTATTCTGCAAGTGTTCGTTAAGAGCATGGAGTGGCGGAATGTATCCAGGGGAGGTTTACGACCTGCTCCTGCGGATATGCCAGCAACGGCCCCAGAGCCATAAAACCGTACCGGATGGAGAGTCCGAGGAGCACACGGTAAACACGCCTCCAAGAGAGTCCATAAAAGCTCCCAGATCTAAGCAACTAGGTTCAGTCTTGGCTTTTTTTTTCTCCTCTAGTCTCCTCTTTGCTCCTTGTCCTTGTCTTAATTGTATCACCCTGATTTTTGCCGTAATAAATTGTACTTCCTGCTCATTGCACCGGCATCGGAACCATAGTAGGCTGGATATCGGACCCGATTCCACCTACAGTAATCGGAAGGATACCACGAAGACAGTTAGACACTAAACCTGTCCGACTATGTACAGGGTGCGCCATAAATATGGTCACTCAATAAAAAGTTAATTACTCACGCGGAATTGGTCAGGAAACAGCAAAACTTCGTAAACGATTTACTAACGAACAATTAACAAACAGAGGGGATATTATTTAATATGACCTCTTTTGGCACCAATGACAGCCTGCAGACGCTTGGGGTAGGACTCAACGGCTACACGCGGGGTTGCCCGCGGAATTTCCTACCATGCCATTAGATTAGATTTCAGATTTCCGTCCTCGAGTCATTGTGTGCCTTTTAGCGCAAGCATTCTCCTTTAGAATAGATCAAACGTAGTAATCCATAACATTCAAATCTTACGAGGCATTTATAAGCAGCGATTAAGTTGGGAAGATTCCTCGCGCACAACTTCAGAGTCTTCTTGAACTTATTAGCGGGTGTGCCGTCCTATTGAAAAATCCATGTTGTACTTCCAAAGTGTTCTTGAGCCCAGGGAAGCAACTTTCTTTAAAATGCCTTTCACGTAGACATAGGTATTAACCTTGGCTCCTTTTTCAACAAAAAATCAATGGTCTCTGCATCTAAATCTGCATAAGAGTTTCTGTAAACGAGGCTTTCCTTCTTTTCGGCATTCCCACCACTTTCAGCTAACATCCGCGAATTTTGGCGATTAAAAGACCGCTCAATTGAAAAAAAGTTTCTCATCGGTGAAGAACGCCGTGCAGTGGTCGTGCCGCTCGAGGAGTCCTCGATATTTTTCTTTTCTTCCTTCCGCCTCTGCAGGCGTCAGCCCGCGCAGTTGACGGAGCTTGTAGGGATATAGTCCGCGTTCATTCTTAGCAACTCGCCTCATTGTCTTAGCCGATACCATGAGCTCGGATTCCATCATTCTCATGCTACCGCTTGATTCGTTCTTTCACTATTTTTCGAAGACTGCTCGTAGTTACGGATACCGGACGTCCATGTCGACAACGTCCAACGAGAGTTACGTTCCACGCAGTGATAAACTGCTATCTTGTGCAGCTTCAGCAGACGAGCAATGTTAGGAACTGAAAGTCCTGACCTCCTCAAACTTTACTTTTTCTGAAAGAACAGTGTGGGGATGCAAAAAACAATATATATAATTAACATGACACGTGAAACAGGAAAAAACAATGAAAACGTAAAAAAAACATTTACAAACAAATACAAAAATGATGCCCGAAAAAGCAACCATATTTATGGCGCACCCTGTATGTATGCAGATTGGCTAATCGATATCTTGTAGAAGAGGAATGCGTGGCGCATCCCGCAAAGACGCTGACTAGCATTGTTATTTATATAACACTACTCTTTATCCTAGTCCTCTCTCACAACGTTGCTAGGTTTTTCACATCAGAAACCAGGCTGTCGGAAAACCAAATCAGTAAATTACCACATATAGACTTCGATGCGTCCTCTGGCTGCAGTTCGCCATTAGTGCATGAAAACCAGTGCAACTCTGAAAAATCGAGAAGATCGTTTTTAAAAACTTGGCCGATTACGGTTGTTTACCGTGAGTGTGGTTGAGCAAAGCTGTCGTCGGGTCATGATCACGACTCCATTTTTGAAATTTTTGCCGATTACGGTAATTTACCATAAGTGTGTGGATCGTCGAATTCACCGAAACCTTGACCAGGGGTTGGGGCGGAGACGAAATGCTTGAGCTACTGATCACGAATCTTATATATATTTGAAATTTCACCTAATTACGGTAGGTTGCGGTAGTTGCAGGCAAAAAAACGCTCCAGAATGGGTTTTTAGACGTGCATCGAACTTTTGAAGAAGATATTCAGCTTTGCATAATACAGTGGTTGTAGTCATGTCATAAGGTCAGCTTCTAAAGAAAAAAGTTGATGGAGGTTGTTTTCTAGTAGCATTCACGACCCCGACAGCTTGACTCACCCGCATCTACTATAATTTAGCATAATCGTGGGGAATTTCAAAATCGGGTGTCACTTTCGTGATCGGCACCCCAAGTAATCCCGTTTCTCGGCCAAAATTCGGGCGAAACCTTTTTCGACCTCTCCGCGACCTCTGTAGTCGTATAATAAAACTACAATGGTGCTGAGCTTTGTCTTACCGTCACGGCACTTCAGAGCCACAAGGGAGCCTTCTACGAGATTTCCATCTAGAACGTTGATTTGTTCGTGCATTCCAACATATCCCAGTCTTGCCACTTTAGCTGTTGAGCAGGTTCCTAAGGACTCACAATTAGAACTTTATTACTATTATTTCTACATGGAAAGACGTCATGGTTAATAAAAAAGAAAGAAAAATGCGAGCATTACCACACGGCTTAAATGGGTGCTTCGGAAGAAAGGTGCCATCGTAGCAGTGGTACTTGTGACGCTCTAAGATGAAGGGATATATTTATCTCTTCTTCAAGTGCTTGCAAATGATAAGTACATAAAAAGTAGTTGACGAATAACTGCTTTCCAACCTTTCCCGCAAGCGAATTCAACATTGGATTGGTGACGTGCATTGTCATCCTTGTGTTCACCATCGATGTACATTCCTGAGTAGCCCAAATCCCTCGCAAATGCTTGCGAACATTCCGCTAAATTTAGGTTTGTTTCCACGAAAATGCTCTAAAAAGAAAATAAATAGGCAAAAGAAGAACCTGCTAACTGGTGGAAGAACCACTCACAGAATATAAACCCCTTGTCTTTCATCTTTTGTCCTTTACTCGGTGTTCGCAACACATTTCTATGTGCGATGGTAAGCAATCAGCACACCAAACTCGAAGCAGAGAATACACTTGGAGTTTTTTTGTGGAATCTTCTTCTTCTTCTTCTTTAGTGTTTGTCCCGCTTCGAGGCAGAGTCCGCTATTCTGGTGTGGTTGTGCCACTTCTCGCGATCCAAAGCTTGGTCGGGATGGATACCAGCAATCTTCAGGTTTACATGCAGCGTATCAAGCCAACGCTGCTTCGGCCGCCCTTTAGGCCGTTTTTCGGGCACATCTATGTTAAGGCCAATCCTCCTAATAGTGTCATCACTAGCGCGAAGAACGTGGCCATACCACCGAAGACGAGCTTCACGTAACTTTCACCAATTGGAGCGACATGGAACCTCTGTCGTATTTCATCGTTGCGAATACGGTCCAGATCCGTAATACCAGCCGCCCAGCGCAGCATTTTCGTTTCCGTTACGCTGAGGCGAGTCAACCTCCTTGGTTGCGGTCCAGCATTCACCACCGCACATCGCAACCGGTCGGACGACGGTTCTGCAGATCCTAGATTTAAGGATCTCTTCTATCTTTCAGTCGCACAAAACACTTGCCATTGAGCACCGTTTGGACCACGCTGCGCTCACGCGCGAGTTCATCTCGAACGTCAGACTACCATAAGACGCAATTGTCGTTCCAAGGTATTTGAAATGTGTTGCTGGCACGAGCGCAGTGCCATTGATTTCAATGGATCCGGCTTTGCTTACGTCTTTTGTCAAGTACTCAGATTTTTTGACGTTCAGCTTGAGCCCGAACATCGCCTGGCGGTCGTACCAAGCTTGCGCTTGTCGCTCCAGTTCGCTCTTCTCTTCGCTTGCAAGCATTACGTCATCTGCGAACAGTAGCGTTTAGGGGTAGGCTTCTGAAGGTCTCTTGAAAAGGCATCTATTACGACAATGAAAAAGAGCGGGGAAAGCGCAGAGCCCTGGTGAACAGCGACGGAGTGTTGAAGGATGTTGTGGAATATTCTGCAGAAAAGCCCTACATTTCTAAATAAAAGTTCGAGTCAAGGGAGGTTCTCCTGTGGATAGATTTGTAACGTTCCAGAGTTCGTAAGGTTTTGGAGAACTCAAGCAGAAGGTAATTATTAGTAATTAGAAAGAACGGCAATAATTTTTATAATTATTGCCGTTCTTTCTTAAGTTTTTCTTCACTGGTTGCTGGTAATCGCCGAAAACCTTCTCAAAAGCGACCTGAGTTTTGATTTGCATAAAAAAGCATTCGTCAAAAAGGCTAACTAGGGCATCTACAACCTTCTTAAATCATTGAAGAACAGAGATCCTCTAATCTTTCAGCGGGCATATACGATTCCTCAAACCAATATGCATTTCCGATTCTGAAAGTGAGGGTTGGGGTTTCATGAGAACTCACGTGTCCTATTCAGATAAGAGGATGGCATAGCCTTGTTAGCAGGATAACCGAACGAGTTTTTAAGCTCATAAAGGGCCATCTTCTTGTTTTGGCCTAAACCTTGTAAAACTGTACCGTAACTGTACTGTAAGGGCCTTTGGAGTGAACGAAAACATGCCTTACGATGACATGGAAGGAAATGCGTTCGAACTGATTGCACGGCAAGTTCCCTTCTTCGTATGAAGGATAATACCTAGCTTGATGCCTACTCTTTAAGGTGAGCTAGAAGCTGCTGCTGAAATAGCAACTTTCAATTTGGAACTGAAGCAAGTAATACGGCGGAGTACGGAGGACGTACTTTGTACACCTTGTTTGGGAGCGACTCAACAATTTGTACGCAGTTCTAACCTTGAAATTTCAACCATGGATGAAACTAGAAAATAGAAGAGAAGATTAGAATAGAAGAGACTAGAAAAATTTTAAACCACATTTTCACAGGTGCGGTGTGGATAATGTCAGTGCCTTGGACAAAGAACCAACCCATAATCAAAATACTCCTTCGAGGTGCATTTTCTGCCACTCTTGGATGACACTGATAATGCGTAATGATGTGGCCCGAAGGGTTGTCACAAACGCTGTTATGGGCGACGTCGTCGGTACCGTCGGCGACGTCGTCGACAGTGTCTGTGGCGGCGTCGGCGGCGTCAGCGATAGCAACATCGGCGACGGAAGTATAACACCCCTACGGAGCTCTCGGCGAGATCGCCAACGCGCCGCTGAGGAATACCATAGACCTAAGTAAAATATGTAAACTTTTACAAATCTACTGAATAACAATTCTTCTGCGCATAGAAGGCATGCGATGAAGTCGGTGCACATTTCAACGTAAAACATAAGTTCCGCTTTCTGGGTTTAGCAAATTATTATGGAATGTGACCAATTAGGATGTTTGGAGCATCCCACTATGAGAAAAAATACATAATTTTATGAGTAGCTCCCAACTTCTCTCTTCTTGGAACCTCGGCACTGTAAGTTGTTGCTGTTAGTATATTTGTGCCATACGAGGTTTTTAGGTGGACAAATTTATTAAGCAGGGCCTGACGTTTCGACGTTCCGTCGTCTTCAGAGGCCTAAACATGGTGTGAAGGTTAGATTTGCGCTCTACCCCACCAAGCGCCTCAACCACTCTAGCATTTTCGACCTACTTCTACAAACACCCGAAGAGACCAAATGAGAGGACGAACCCACCAATGTCCACCGTTGAGGGCATATGTTCGCCCTGTGACCAGTAGAGGCGAATGAACCACACTGCGGATACCGCTCTCTGATCATTCTACAGTTCACAATGAGGCACAAACGGCAAAAAGTCACTTGTTACGGCTAAGACACTCATTTCGGTTGTTCATTACTGGATTCTTCGTAAAAATCCAGAACGCTTCCAAAGCTTTTCGTGCTGAGATATCACTCTCAATGGCCAATATTGTACATTTCACCTCGTAGTCGTTTCCGTCATGCGCATCAATTCTGTGTCTTCCAAGTGGGCTGGATTGCAATCCACGTCTTTTACTGGCCAAGTGTTTTTTATGCGAACGGCCAGAGCTCTTCCCGTTTCCCCAATGTATTTTGCGTTACAGCTCAAACACTCGATTCGATAAATTGCTCCTGTCTTTGAGCAATCTCCAAAGCTACCGTTTGGGCAAGTAACGCAGCTCTCCGACACTGCTTGTCATAGAGTTGATTTCGGACTAGCTGCCGTCTGATATTGTCCCCAGGAACGTTCACCAAGACAACATCGTCCTGCAGCTGCGCTGTAACAAGAACTCTTTGAATGTCAGCAGTAACTCTGTCGGAGATGAAGGGAAGAACGAGAGGCGTCTTATCAATCCGGGGTCGATCTCGACGATTATTGTGAGATCTTCGTTGGTGACCTGATACCGCGTAGCCATTCGAGACGGCTATACTTGCAGCTAGTCGCAATGATTCTTGTCGTTCATCAGGTCCTGTACACATCTTTACTGCCGTTCGGAACATGTTGCTTACAACAGCTCGTTTCACAGAAGTAGGATGTGCAGACCTGGCGTGAATCAAGATGTTCTTAGAGCTTGGTTTGCGGTACCATTTCACGCTAACTTTCCCGCCGGATACTTTGATTTGCGTGTTGAGATAGGCGAGCCAACCATTATTCGGTGTCTCCCGAGTAAACCTAATGTACTGAGATTGCTCGTTCAGTAACCTGAAACACTCATCCATTTCGGACTGTGTCGATGTTACGATACAGCAATCATCTATGTATCTGCAGTAGATTAACGGTGAGCGGTCAAGCACCGGCTGCTCAATCCTACCCATAAAGCAGACGGCGAGAACCGGCGCTAATCGTTGACCCATGGCTAGTCCTCTTACTTGCGAATAATACGAGCCTGACCATTTAAAGACGTTGCAGCGCAAACATTCCTTGACGAGGGTCATGATGTGCATTTTTGTGAGCCCAAATGTGTTTATGCTCTTGACATACAAATCTAACATTTCAGATAGTGCCTGCAGGGCTTCTTCGTTTTGGACGTTTGTATAAAGTGAGGTCACATCGAATGACTCTATTACATAACTCTCTTCAAAGCGAGAGTTATGCAATAATTCAAGGAATTTGCTCGTATTGGTCAGATGGGACGGAACCTTAGTCAACAACTGGCTCACAATGTTGTTAAGAAACTAGGAAATTCGATCGGTTGGTCCGCCAACACAGCTTATGTGGGGTAGAGCGCAAATCTAACCTTCACACCATGTCTAGGCCTCTGAAGACGACGGAACGTCGAAACGTCAGGCCCTGCTTAATAAATTTGTCCACCTAAAAACCTTGTGTGGCACAAATATACTAACAGTAACATAATTTTATCTTTCTTCCTAACTTTGTTGGGTCATCACTGATTAACAAATTATGAAGAATATTATTCGATGAACTTTCTAGACTTTGGTTTGTCACAGCGATAAGATAGCTTCTCATAAACGATAACATGAGAGACATTTTCGTTTATCTGCGCTAATGGGGTGCGCTGCGCATTCTAATACTTCTACTGAATATCGTGCTACCGTTTGAGTGCATTATTGGCCTATTCGATAGCCTGTGACGGCCAGCAGGTGGACTTATGTGTCTTACCATTTGACTCCCCGAACACGACTGGTAACAATTCACGGAATCCGAAGTACTCACTTGGCCTGGCGGGTCTTGAGCATTCAATGGATGCTGGGTACACATATGTACAGCTACGCCTCCACCTACAATCGTGCGGGCGCCCCTAGAAGCATAGATATGCTACCATATATCGATTCATAATCTCACTTGGAGCTGTCGCCTTCCCAGAAACCTGAGTTTAATTCTTTAGACCAAAGTTCTCGCAGATATTTATTATTGACTGTTTCACTTGCCTTTGTTTTCGCGTCCATTTTCCGCAGTCACAGCGTAGATAGCAGTTAGTAGAACCACAAGAAGACGTAGACTACGCATCATCAGCTGAAATTAAGCACCCTTATCGTTTACTTCTTTATTATTTTTAAAAAGTTCGTTGAAGCTCGGATCGACTTGTAGGGACCAAAACTTGCACCGGGAGGGAGAGAACCCGAACCTTCTTGTTCTTGCGCAACCATGCTCTATAATCAGTACCTACAACAGTGGCAAATCCGCCCGGAAAGCAGAAGGTGTGGGTTCGAGTACAGCTTAGCGCAAAAGTTTTGATGGCAACAAAACATTCTGTGGCAATTTGCATTTTATTTATTTATTGTATGGCAATCCACGTAAAGAACAAAACACAAAAAATCACTTCAGAAAACAGTAAAGCAATTGAGAATTAGCAGAAAAATAGGGGCATACACTCAGTATAACCATGGAATCGCCTAACTCAAATTACTAAGGAACTTCTTCTATATATCTGGCAAAAAGGATTCTGTATTGCTTCATGGAATTTTGCGAGAAATTTTTCTGAGAGTATGGAGAATTCCGTGCAGGCTCGATTTGTGGACACACTGTATCTTATACTGCAGTTAGCTCTAGGAATTTGAATCCTTCGACCGCGATCGCTCCTCGGACCGTGTCCGGCCGGGCGCGTCGTTTCCCGCGGTAGCCTGCCGATGAGGCAACTTTGATCGACCTGGGAGCATGTGAAAGTTGGTGACGTAGCACCATCGATCGGCGCGCGCCGCCTCCTCTCGACGGGCGCGCGGCCGCTTTCGACGTCCCGTGCTCCCGCGACGAGGTCTGCCGACCTCTCGCTCCCTTCTCCAGTTCCGGATGGCTGCCGTGGGGCCTCGCCCCAGCTACTCACTACGTCCGCTATGGGAAGGAGCGCCAGGAGAGAGCCGCGGGGTCTGGTGAGCACTACGGTCACCCCGCGGCTTCAGGAGTCTACTCACTACGGCCTTGGAGGACGCATATTCTATTGTCTATTCTGTTCGCAATGATTGTTGGATGTCCTGCTGATGGCGAAGCGAAATAAACCTTATGGAGTACCAGTGGCCGTATTCATGAACGATCCCGGGAACGTTCAAGGCTTCCCGCGGGAAGCGACCGGGGCGGGAAGCAAAATTTCGTATTCATGAACCTGGCGGGAAGCAACGGGAGCCTCCCGCGCCGATGGCGGGAGGCTCCCGGCCTACCCGCACTCAACCGTTCGGGAACACCGGGAAGCTGTCAATGAAGAGGTGTGTGTAATTGCACGCAATAGGATTTCGATGGCCGTTTTGGCATCGAAAGCCATCTTAGCGGGGAGTTATCTTCGCCGTTCGTCACGTAACGTTTTCCTAGGCCATCTTCGAGGGTGAGGGGTGGATATTCTCTTCCTATCAAGTGCGATTGCCGCTTTCGCAATTTATTAGTATAAATTGCTTGTTAATTTAGGAAAGAGATAAATTGAAAGGCAAGTGCTTCAAAATGCATAAAACCTGACGATATTTGACACTACTAGCCATGGTGAATCAAAACTCCAGAGTCCGCACGAAGAAAATGAAGAATCGACAATCTTCAATGTTCCGGACAGCAAAAAGTTTTGCTGCTGAGAAGTGCAGCTAAAATATGCTCTGCAATCTATGTTAACCTAGAAATGCAGAGTATCCCAGAAAATGTCGTCACTCTCTTATAGCCTACTTTAAAAAGCAGAAAAAACAAACTTCCAATGGCTGGCTACGAGACGTTGAACCATATGGGGCTTTGATGAGACAGTAAAAATTCTCTAGATTTGCAACTTTTTGATAGAAACGTGTTTTTTCAAGCCGTCTCAGAGCTTGATCGCGGTAAAGAATCACAAATTATTAGCGATCTATGTAACGAACGATGAAATTATGCTTCATGCAAGCTATACGCGAATTCTTGGCTGATCATGGAGTAATGCTTTCCAGTCGCAAATAAATTTGGAGCGGATCAGAGCTGACTTTGTTGAAGATATTCACGGATTCATCACAAGGCAGCGATCGTCTACCCGAGATGCACTATACAATTTTAACTTTTCTGCATTTTAGTATGGTGGTATTTGAATGCCGTTTCGGCCTGCGTAATGCATTCTCGCACCACTCGAAACCATGTTAGCCTTTTATTCGTTGTACACAAATCTGGCGTTAAATTACCTAGAGATTGTTGAAGAAGACCTTCGTAGAGGCAAAGGAATTGAACCCTACCTTGCTCGAGCATATATTTGCAGTTCCACTCATGTAATCTCCAAAAAATTGATAAAGCAATACCGTCAAAAACTCCACACAGAGATTCTGAACGGCTGCAGGAGGTGCCTATTGTACAAAATTAGGCAAAAAATGCATAAACTGGAGCGCGCTAGATGTGAGCGTCTGGTCACATTTACGAAAATTTACGATTTACGACTCAAAAATTGTCGTAAATCGTAAAAAAGTCGTAAATCGTAAAAAATTCCTCAAAAGTCGCCGTAAATCTCAAAATCGTAAATAGTAAATCGTAATTACGCACACCCCTGGAAATTTAGGAAAGAGGTAACGCAAACTAAACTCCCGACTGAAAACGGAAATCTCGAAATGTTGTTGTTCTTAGTGTTGACTGTAATGCAGCATATTCCCGTCCGCTGCGCTTCTGAGCCACAATTCCGTGTCCTTGAATTCCGGTAAACCCAGAAATACTTCAATATTCGGTTGGAAACCCTGTAATTTGAGAAATTAGTTTTTGAAATATTGCAATTCCCGCCTCCGCTGCGAATCTAACTCGCGCGTCGCGGTCGCTTCTGCTTCCCGGTCGTTCATGAATAGCGACCGGGTTGCGGGAAGCCGGGAGCGGGATGCGGCGGCCGTTTCATGAATACGGCTACAGGTGTGCCTTCGGAGGAATAGGGTGAGTCCCTTGATATCATGGCTGTTAGCTGTAAATGTGTACATATTGTGTCACTACGTGGGGTTCTCCTCTGGGACTGGTTTTCCCCTTGTGGCGCCTGGAAGCCAATACGAACCGGTGGTGAGAGGCTCAGGGAAAGGGCCAGCCGGCGGCTGGAGCTGGACCAATACGTGTATGGCAATACGTTACAGCAGGTCAATACGTGAGAGTCCCGTGGGGTTAGGTAAGAACTGGGAACCCTCCGGTGCCCGTGGAGCGACACGGAGCCGCAAAGGCAAACTGAGGGACGCCTCAGCCTGCGGGGCCACCGATCGCAACACCTTCTCTAACCGCTCTAAAACTGGAATAAAATATCGAATAGAAATCATGAGAACACCTACCATACCGTGTGTCATCTTGAAAACGGCGAATAAATCATTAAATCATTCCTTACTTTCTCCATTTTGTCACATAGGGTGACCATCACCCCTTTAGAGCCGTTCATTTTTATTTTTATCAGTCAAAATGCGCCTTATCTCAGCGCTTCTACCTCTTAAGTAATGGCGTCCACATCGAAGCGGAAAGATTTCTCATAAAACTTTCACCAGATAAGGAGTTGAAAGAGCAAGAGGGGCCTTACGCAAATACCTGGACGATGCACCAGAACGATAGCAGGCGCTCCTGGTCTCCCTTTATTCTGTTCCTGCAGCACAGGAGATTTTTTGGTTATGCAGAGCACGGTGTTTGGATATCAAAGCTATCCAAACATCAGTGATCATGTGGCTCCAAGCGAATAACATCCACCGAATACCTCACACAGGGTGTCCAAAAAATGCATGCTAGTGCTGTTTAAACCACCGTAACTTTGTTTGCAGTGAAGGCTTTCGGAGACTCTAGGGGAATAGATACATATGCAATTACTTGCGAGCGGTGGTTTGGAAAGTGCCATGAATTCGTCTGAAGCTACATTTCAATCTCGATTGATTGCGTATGTGAGTCAAATGCTTGTCAAAGTTCTGTCGTCAACCGAAAATGTCATGGTTATGCTAAAGAGGCTGAAAGAAGTAATAGTCTCCCACTTAGATAACATTTCCATATTTCTGCCCGACAATTTGGGTTTCGTAAAGGAAGCTCGACCACCGCCCAAATGCTAGTCACTTCAAATGACTAGACTGGTTTGATTGAATCTGGTCACGGAATCAACGTCATCTAACATCAAGGCCATCAACGTCAT
Source organism: Heligmosomoides polygyrus bakeri (assembly GCA_947359475.1). Taxonomy (NCBI): domain Eukaryota; kingdom Metazoa; phylum Nematoda; class Chromadorea; order Rhabditida; family Heligmosomidae; genus Heligmosomoides; species Heligmosomoides polygyrus. The sequence continues at coordinate 106,516,284 of OX375867.1, read as the reverse complement.
GTAGTGATGTTCCCCAGGGATCTGTCCTCTCGCCTGTTCTCTTCAGCATCTACACTAGTGAGATACCGTCACTTACAAATTTGATTGGGGTGTCCTGCAGTGCATTTGCCGATGATCTCAAATGTTATAACAGTGTCAATGATCCCGAAGGGAGATAAACTGCAGGAAGCAATCTCGACAGTGGCCAAGAGAGTTCACACTTGGGGCCTTCCGTTAGCAAAAGATAAAACTAAAGTGCTTCATTTAGGTAAGAACAATAATAAAGTATGGCACTCCTGTTTTTAGTCCAAATAAAATCAAAAATATTCATGCTTTGGAACGGGTCCATAACAGCTTTACTAGAAAACTTTCTTTTGTCAGGACATGTAAACTATCGTTCTATTCCGAACCACGACGAAAGGAATCTGCAGCTGGGTTTAGAACCTCTATCCACACGACGAAAGACGTTCGATCTTATTATGGTATACAAAGCGCTACACGGTCTTGCCCATCTGAGTGGAGGTAGATTTTTGTGACGTGTGATTCCATAACGTGTAGTGCTGCTGTAGAGCTGCGAGTTCCTTAGGCCCGGAGTTCCAACTGCTCTGTCTCTCGAGCCGGCGCGGGCTACGTCAAACTAAGTAAACGCTTTGCTATATCTGCAAGCATTGCGGCTTTTAAAAGGATTTTATAGAAATCCTTCTGAATTTTTCCAGTAAACCTCAGGTACCAAACATTGTTCTCCCTCTGCTTCCCGTAGCGGTTTTTAATAACCCTCTCTGATCGCTTTGCGCATAGCTGTGCTTCTTGCCTTCTAAGTTGACTATTTTTCGCTATTTGTTGATTCACTCCATTGTTCTGTTCGTTATCTAACTGATTTTATTTTTCGGTGCGATAGCGAGCGTGCTCAAGCTGATCGCTTTACATGTGCTTGCACCACATGCTTCAACGAAATGAATTGAAAAGAAATGCCCCACAATCAACGCCTGAACCGCAATGACTACGAAACATGACTTTTCGCAAAAAAAATTTTGCTTTCATAAACACGAGCACTGCTTGGAGGGTGTTGTTGTCAGTAAAGCTAGGCTAGTCACATCGTCAAGGTTTAGGGCTGGGATGGATCAAGACCGGAAACAAAAGCGTCTATATTTTTGCATGTTACTCTGCTCCTCTGCCTCTGACCACCGCACACACTTTATGCACATATTTATTCCCCCCCCCCCACTTCCCTCCCCACGCCGAAAACCTCTTCATCGATAGAATCGCTTAAATGGTGCAAGAGGTGTATGGGACAGATAAAACACTGGCTTGCCATCTGCTTGCCTTCGCTAATCATTGCATAGTCCACGTACGCACTCAGATTGCCTCATCAATAAGCCGTATAAAAAAACATAATGTGTAGCGTTTTCCAAGCAGAGATTGATTAGCCTTTGTTTATCCATTTTCCTTTTTACTTTGTTTGATTTGATGTCATGCTTGCACTAACTAGTGCGCAATGACAAGGACTTAATTATACTGGTGGAGACGAATTTCTGGAGTAGCCCAGTTGTTCTAATGACCTTGACCCGGTAGAGGAATTGCGCGTCACTCTTGTACGGAAGGTGCTCAAAAATCGAACCATTTCTCCTCAGTTATTGTACGGAAGAACACCAATCTTGATAACCTTGGCTAGTGTATGGATAGTGTGGCGAACCATTCTGACCGATAACCTTATCATTAGTATGAAAAATCCGGTCCGTTGGGAGAGCACAGGCTGCGATGTCACAGTGGAGCAGGGATTGACGTGGCGGTGACGATATTGGCACGCGTGTTTGAGATCTCGGCGCGGAACACATTAGAGGCGATGTGGATTGTCGCTAGGAACTCAACAGGAAGGAGGAACGCGTGGCGGTGATACAGGAGCTGGCTCCGTATGTTGACCTTTGCGGTCTTAAGCCGGAAGACAGTCGGCCAGAGGCTCGCCAGGACGGCGAACCGAAGGTGACCTCATCCTCTCATTTGTCGTCTTAAAAGAGGAACCTCTCGCCCAACTGCACTGGACTGTTTATGTTACCTCTTCGTTCTTCGTCTCCCTCTCCTAATCTTGGTTCGCCAGCTGCATGACTTGGGTATACCACACTGATCAATACTAGACCAAGATTCATCGTCAGTCGAACATGGAAAAATAGTACGACAACTAGAATTTTTGATGTTGAACAGCAATGGAGATGTAAGAAAATGCTAGTCTTTTTTGTTTGCTTCTATTTTTGTAATGAATTGCGCTTTTAAAAAGTGGACCTATAATTTCTCAAATGCCTACTTTTTCCATTTTTCCAATAAAAGCTCATGATAATCCAATGCTGATCAGGTATCCCGGGTTCTGGTATAAATGTCCTGTGTTCTGATGCCGATGGTGAGGTTACTGAGCGTTGGTTGCGGTTTTTTTTGTTGCTAAGTGCCTGAATACCTCAACGATATTCCTAGGTATAATGTATGGCGCTTTCTAGGCAGAAATTGATTAGCCCTGTCTTTATTCTTTTTTAATCATATGCTTGCACTAAATTGTGTGCAACTACAAAGAGTTGATTAATTTTTGTATTTTTGTACCAGTTGCAAATTCAAGACTTATCGTCAGATGAAACTCCTTGACTTATAGAACTCTTGCAGAACTAAAATTGCTTCTTGGTAGATTCGACGATATGATGACAATGTCTACAAGTGTTTGGAGTAGAGCTATTGCTTGTTGATGTTTCCAAATATGATTGTAGCCGACTAAGGTGTGATGGCGTTTCGTTCTTGTTTTTTGATTGTGTTCTGTTTCTATGGGTGAATCCTATTCGCGCCTCGAATAAACAAATAAAATAAACATGGACACGGCGTAGACAAAATGGTGATTCTAAAGAAAAAACTGAATTTCTTAACAAATCAACATTTCGTGTAGTATATGGTACGGGAGGCGCGTGTAGCGCAGTCGGAGGAGGCGCCGACTGTAGCGTGCATCCGATACCAGGTTCCTGGTTCGGATTTCCCGCCTAGGCCAACCACGCCTTCCATCCCACCGGGGTCGGTGAATTGGTACCAGACTTTTCTGGGAATTGAAGTTGAAGTATTGAAGTCAGTGTCTTTTTAAGCCTCATGTAGTTGGTGTCGAAGTTGTAAGCTGTCGCAAAGATGTGACAGCTTTATTGCGATCAAAATCTAGCGCAAGGCGGGACTCGAACCTGCACCTCCCGTTGGGTTCACGTCCCACCTGACGCTAGAGTTTCGATCGCAACAAAACATCGTTGTAACGGGACAAAACTCTGATTTGTCCATCGGCTGACCACCGCAAGTTATTGTTCAGGCAAAATACGTATTAGAATAGACTCCACTACATCCCCTAGAAGCAGAGTGCGTGGAGCATCCAGAATGAAATAGAGTAACACCGCCCTTTATCCTTTATCATAATGCACGAGAGAAACGTATGGGAAGAGCATTTATTCAGGAGCCTCTGTTCAGTCCCGCTTCGTTTGTCCGGCGCTTCGCTTCCGCCAGTCACCATCAATACACATCATATCAGTGAGAGCTGTAAACAAAAATGAGCGATCTCTCAAAAGTAGACTTTGGAAATGGAAAACCCTAGAGTAGGTGTGTAGCTTCCTTACTCGATGTAGAGTTGACTGTGCAAGTGGCGGATGCTTTGCCTCCATGATATTGCAGGTCCGTTTCATCAGGTTTGGGCTCAGAAAGTTCGCCGTTCTCACATTTGATTTTTGTCAAATCATCTTTGCTGCACATTTCTAAAAACACGAACAGCAGTGCAGATATAAGCGTCATTTCCAGACAGTATTTAATAACGGAGTCGGAGGATGCGCCGGCTTGGGCATGAACCCCGAATAATTTCATGGATCGGACAGGCTCCCGCCTGTGCCATCTAATCCTTCAAACCCTCCGGGTTCGGTGATGTGATATCACCAGACTTGGAAGTATAAATTTGACCGACCCTTCCATCGAACGACCACCGCAAGCCATTCGTCTGGCCAAATACCGAATCAAATTGCATCTGTGGCATGCCGTAGTAGAATGTGCGGCATCAAAAAATGAATTGATTCACGCTCTCCTTTACCCCTCATCGTTTAAATTTGCTTAATTGGTCTAATGTGCGAGCGCGCCACCACTGTGAAAAAAAGCTAACACAGTTGGGAGGACGCTTGCCTATCTCTTCCTCTTTGCACATGTTTAAGGGTGCCGATAGGTTCCTTCTGCCGTTGTCTTCCAAGCGCATTATGAACGTGAACTCCTTTTTCACTACTTTTCTCCTACCGTTTCATGAATCCCCATATTCAGTTGCCATCCCTCTCCTCCATGCGCCAAGTGCTTGAAGTTCGACGATATAGAGTTCATATGCTGCGGTGGCACCATCTTCGTAGTGGAAAACACGAAGGTGAGTCCTTTCACTGTACACGGTTTCCAATTTTGTTTCGAATTTCCTCACACGAGATATACGATTGGTGAGACCGTGGAGAAATTTTGCGTGGAAAATAACTTAAACAAAACTAGAAGTTCTAAACTCAGCAAGTTAGAAGGAATTATGGCTTACATATTCTGCTGTGTAATAAGCGACTAACAAGGGAAGGGTCTGAAGCGTATGTCTGAACGGGAGAGCGACTCATACTGGAAGAGTCCCCACCACTCAATTAGAATAGAAATGTGCTTCTTTTTGCCAAGTCGTTAAACCCAAGGAGAAGGGGGACCTTGAATCACAATGGAATCGACACCTCGCGAGTTCTGTTGCCTCTTGCAGGCAAGCAATACCGCTGCCGGCAACGGCTCGGGCGCAGCGGGTAGTGACGCTGCTTCATGCGAGGGAGGTCGGAGGTTTGGTTCTTGTGCGCTGCTGCATTTTTGCATTTCCACTGACTGGTTGAGATTTGAAGGATTCTGACGGCTATACCGTTTTCAGAGGATTTTTGTGCATTTTCCAGCTGTACGTCGTGGAGAGTGTCTCTCTTGGGAGACTTGTTCATTAAAGACCGGTATCTAACGAAAAAGCCGAGGAGAAAGCTATTCAACATAATGATGTGTATACGCTCAACACCAGTGACACACAGGCACAACTTGTAAAATGCATAAAATAGAAGTACGGGTCACAATACGGACAGCGTTGGTGTTAAACATTCATACATCGTCATGTTGAATACCACAGCATGGAGCTCGAAAATTAGGCAAAAACCTCTAAAAATGGTATAGTCGTCAGAATCCTTCAGATCTCAACCAATCAGTTGAAAAGCAAAAATGCACAAGCGCAGAATAGTCGTACCCCGATATCCCTCGCATGAAGCAACGTCACTACCCACTGCGCTCCGAGCGCTTGTCTGCAGAGGCATAAAAGACCCTGGAACTCATGAGGCGCCGATACCGTTGTAACTTCTTGGGTTTACCGCCGTGGCCAAAAAAGAAACACATTTTTCTAGTTGAGGGGTACGGATTCTCTCTACATCACTCGCTCTTCCCGTTCTGACATACGCTTCAGACCCTTCCCTTGTAAGACATCTGTCCAATGCGCGCTGTCTGTCTGTAGGAACAACAAGGGAGTTTGGGGAGTGGCTGTACAACTTGCCTTCTGATTCAGAAACCGTGTCACAGACATCGCACAACGTGCGTCCGGGCTCAAAGAAGTGCTCAAGAATTATGATACGTTCACTTGGATTCAGAAAATGTGCAGCAAACGTCGCCCAACCTGAGTAGGCGTTTAGTAGACATACCGCAGAACTCGTACAACGCTAGTCCGGATTCAGAATTAGTGTCATCGATGTCGGCAGTTTCGTCCGTGTTCAGAACACGTGCCACAGACCTCGTCATTCGTAGTCAGAAGGAGTGCTTCAGAAGTAGTGCAGCGTTTGCTCGGATTCAGAAAACGTGCCGCAAAATCTGCATGTTATAGAATTCAGACCCTTTCTCGCTACTCCATCGTTCTGTACACCGGGTCTTATATAAAAGGCGAGAGCAGCTTTTTCGATAGTGAAGATGAGAGCCCAAAGAGGAAACGACAGCCGTCGCCGTCAGGATGTTGTATTTTCGGGGTATGGCGGCGAATCCCCAACCAAATGAATGGTAGCCGATAGGCCGCTGAAAATCTTGTATAATATGTGTATACTGCGAGGAGTGACAGCATCGCAAAACCTGGTCATCCGTTCCACTCACCTGGGCAACGTCCAAGTGGTGGATACCAATTACCGCCGTAGCACGTGCTGCTGCTTGATCTTAAAATGCAACGCCAAATAGCAGTAGGGCCTGTTAAGGAGGATCCTAAGGGCTTACCCGCAAACGACTGGACCGCTCTTGCAGAAGAGAGCCACTTCGGTTCCACTTTCATAGAGCCCATCCTTGAGAGGTGTGCTGAAGACGTAGCGATCGTGGTTCGCAGTGGTGTTGCTGGGAGGAGTGCAAGCTGAATGAGATGAATGAAGAGAAAGGCAAGGGAACCATTCCCGGAGCTCCCACAGTAGTTTATAGTTCCACCCATCGTCTATCCAGCGGTTGACTCCCTCAATGCTCCCACATCGAGGAACTTGTCTACTTTTGAGAAATCTGTGTTCCTAACATTGTCTTCAGCACTTTGGGATTCAATTATTTTAAAAACCTGAGCAGAGGGTGGATATTAACGCAGTCGGAAAAGGCGTCGGCTGTCCCGTGCATCCCGAGTCATGTTCTTGGTTCGAATTTCCCGCCCAGGTCAGCAGAGACTTCTATCCCTCCGGGGTCGGTGAATTGGTAGCAGACTTTCTCTGAGAGCGCTTGTCGAGCGATGCGGTATTTACCGCAAGCCATTGCATACTCTAACGACGCTTTCAATTTCCCACCAGGATATTCCATAGAAGTAGAATATCCTGCAAATTGAAATCGTTTCAAAGCAAATCCTGAAAAGAGATTCACTAACGCCTACCTGTTTCCTATATCCTTAAAATTCTCAGTATTTTTTCCCTACGATGTACGGTATAAAACTCCTTCTTGCGACTCCTCTTGGACGAATTTGACCTTCCCAATGCCTTAAACAAGCTTGGAGCGTTTCACCGCTTAAGCTTCATTAGGGCAAGAACATCAGTTGCAGTGTTTATAAAAATGGAAAAGATTTTCTGATAGCAACACCAGTAAAAACAAAGAACTCCGTTTGTTAGTACTTTCAGACCCGTTCTCTTAGGAGATGCCTCTCCCTGGCTTTTCCGAGCGAGGCCGATCGTAAAAAATTGATCCGTCCTTGGGTTTTCCTGCGTTCTTTCTGGCTGCTGGTCTATCTGCCACATGGCAGCGTTGTCGAACGATGTGCTTGTTGTCAAGTCCGCTCCAAATCGATGCATGGTTCGGGAACCGCCCAGGCCAAATAACCCTTTCCTTCCTCCGCGTTCACCACTTTGATACCAGATTTGATCCTGGGAAGGAGAAACTGTTGAGTTTTTGATCGACTGGCAATAGCTAGTAGCTGTGCACGTCGAATATGTTGTGGAATATACCGGGACCGGTGTATTCTGCAAGTGTTCGTTAAGAGCATGGAGTGGCGGAATGTATCCAGGGGAGGTTTACGACCTGCTCCTGCGGATATGCCAGCAACGGCCCCAGAGCCATAAAACCGTACTGGACGGAGAGTCCGAGGAGCACACGGTAGACACGCCTCCAAGAGAGTCCATAAAAGCTCCCAGATCTAAGCAACTAGGTTCAGTCTTGGCTTTTCTTTCTCCTCTAGTCTCCTCTTTGCTCCTTGTCCTTGTCCTAATTGTATCACTCTCATTTTTGCCGTAATAAATTGTACTTCCTGCTCATTGCTCCGGCATCGGAACCATAGTAGACTGGATATCGGACCCGATTCCACCTACAGTAATCGGAAGGAGACCACGAAGACAGTTAGACACTAGATCTGTCCGACTATATACGGGGTGCGCCATAAATATGGTCGCTCAATAAAAAGTTAATTACTCACGCGGAATTGGTCAGGAAACAGCAAAACTTCGTAAACGATTTACTAACGAACAATTAACAAACAGAGGGGATATTATTTAATATGACCTCTTTTGGCACCAATGACAGCCTGCAGACGCTTGGGGTAGGACTCAACGGCTACACGCGGGGTTGCCCGCGGAATTTCCTACCATGCCATTAGATTAGATTTCAGATTTCCGTCCTCGAGTCATTGTGTGCCTTTTAGCGCAAGCATTCTCCTTTAGAATAGATCAAACGTAGTAATCCATAACATTCAAATCTTACGAGGCATTTATAAGCAGCGATTAAGTTGGGAAGATTCCTCGCGCACAACTTCAGAGTCTTCTTGAACTTATTAGCGGGTGTGCCGTCCTATTGAAAAATCCATGTTGTACTTCCAAAGTGTTCTTGAGCCCAGGGAAGCAACTTTCTTTAAAATGCCTTTCACGTAGACATAGGTATTAACCTTGGCTCCTTTTTCAACAAAAAATCAATGGTCTCTGCATCTAAATCTGCATAAGAGTTTCTGTAAACGAGGCTTTCCTTCTTTTCGGCATTCCCACCACTTTCAGCTAACATCCGCGAATTTTGGCGATTAAAAGACCGCTCAATTGAAAAAAAGTTTCTCATCGGTGAAGAACGCCGTGCAGTGGTCGTGCCGCTCGAGGAGTCCTCGATATTTTTCTTTTCTTCCTTCCGCCTCTGCAGGCGTCAGCCCGCGCAGTTGACGGAGCTTGTAGGGATATAGTCCACGTTTATTCTTGGCATCTTGCCTCATTGTCATAGCCGATACCATGAGCTCGGATTCCATCATTCTCATGCTACCGCTTGATTCGTTCTTTCACTATTTTTCGAAGACTGCTCGTAGTTACGGATACCGGACGTCCATGTCGACAACGTCCAACGAGAGTTACGTTCCACGCAGTGATAAACTGCTATCTTGTGCAGCTTCAGCAGACGAGCAATGTTAGGAAGTGAAAGTCCTGACCTCCTCAAACTTTACTTTTTCTGAAAGAAGCAGTGTGGGGATGCAAAAAACACTATATATAGTTAACATGACACATAGAACACAAAAAAACAATGAAAACTTGAAAACATTTACAAACAAATACAAAAATGATGCCCGAAAAAGCGATCATATTTATGGCACACCCTGTATGTTTCCAGATTGGCTAATCGATATCTTGTAGACGAGGAATGTGTGGCGCATCCCGCAAAGACGCTGACTAGCATTGTTATTTATATAACACTACTCTTTATCCTAGTCCTCTCTTACAACGTTGCTAGGTTTTTCACATCAGAAACCAGGCTGTCGGAAAACCAAATCAGTAAATTACCACATATAGACTTCGATGCGTCCTCTGGCTGCAGTTCGCCATTAGTGCATGAAAACCAGTGCAACTCTGAAAAATCGAGAAGATCGTTTTTAAAAACTTGGCCGATTACGGTTGTTTACCGTGAGTGTGGTTGAGCAAAGCTGTCGTCGGGTCATGATCACGACTCCATTTTTGAAATTTTTGCCGATTACGGTAATTTACCATAAGTGTGTGGATCGTCGAATTCACCGAAACCTTGACCAGGGGTTGAGGCGGAGACGAAATGCTTGAACTACTGATCACGAATCTTATATATATTTGAAATTTCACCTAATTACGGTAGCTTGCGGTAGTTGCAGGCAAAAAAACGCTCCAGAATGGGTTTCTAGACGTGCACTGCATTTTTGAAGAATATATTCACCTTTGCATAATACAGTGGTTGTAGTCACGTTATAAGGTCAGCTTCTAAAGAAAAAAGTTGATGAAGGTTGTTTTCTAGTAGCATTCACGACCGCGACAGCTTGACTCACCCGCATCTACTATAATTTAGCATAATCGTGGGGAATTTCAAAATCGGGTGTCACTTTCGTGATCGGCACCCCAAGTAATCCCGTTTCTCGGCCAAAATTCGGGCGAAACCTTTTTCGACCTCTCCGCGACCTCTGTAGTCATATAATAAAACTACAATAGTGCTGAGCTTTGACTTACCGTCACGGCACTTCAGAGCCACAAGGGAGCCTTCTACGAGATTTCCATCTAGAACGTTGATTTGTTCGTGCATTCCAACATATCCCAGTCTTGCCACTTTAGCTGTTGAGCAGGTTCCTAAGGACTCGGTACAATTAGAACTTTTTTATTATTATTTCTACATGGAAAGACGTCATTGTTAATAAAAAAGAAAGAAAAATGCGAGCATTACCACACGGCTTAAATGGGTGCTTCGGAAGAAAGGTGCCATCGTAGCAGTGGTACTTGTGACGCTCTAAGATGAAGGGATATATTTATCTCTTCTTCAAGTGCTTGCAAATGATAAGTACATAAAAAGTAGTTGACGAATAACTGCTTTCCAACCTTTCCCGCAAGCGAATTCAACATTGGATTGGTGAGGTGCATTGCCATCCTCGAGTTTACCATCAATGTACATTCCTGAGTAGCCCAAATCCCTCGCAGATGCTTGCGAACATTCCGCTAAAATTACGTTTGTTTCCAAGAAAATGCTCTAGAAAGAAAATAAGCACGCGAAAGAGTATCAACCTGTTGGTCTGGCAGAAGAAACCTTCAAAGAAAGTAGACCCCTTTATCTTCCATCCTTTGTCCCTTATTCGGTGTTCTACATTTCTGTGTGCGATGGTAAACAATCAGCACACCAAACTCGAAGCAGAGACCTGGAGATTTTTTGTGGAATCTTCTTCTTCTTTAGTGTTTAATGTTTGTCCCGCTTCGAGGCAGAATCCGCTATTCTGATGTGGTGACGCCACTTCACGCGATCAAAAGCTTGGTGGGGATGGATACCAGCAACTTTCAGGTCCACATGCAGCGTATCAAGCCAACGCTGCTTCGGCCGCCCTTTAGGCCGTTTTCCGGGCACATCTATGTTAAGACCAAACTTCCTAACAGTGTCACCAATAGCTCGAAGAAGGTGGCCTTACCACCGAAGGCGAGCTTCACGTGACTGGTCACCGACTGGAGCGACACCAAACCTCTGTCGTATTTCATCGTTGCGAATACGGTCCAGATCCGTAATACCAGCCGCCCAGCGCAGCATTTTCGTTTCCGTTACGCTGAGGCGAGTCAACCTCCTTGGTTGCGGTCCAGCATTCACCACCGCACATCGCAACCGGTCGGACGACGGTTCTGCAGATCCTAGATTTAAGGATCTCTTCTATCTTTCAGTCGCACAAAACACTTGCCATTGAGCACCGTTTGGACCACGCTGCGCTCACGCGCGAGTTCATCTCGAACGTCAGACTACCATAAGACGCAATTGTCGTTCCAATGTATTTGAAAAGTGTTGCTCGCACGAGCGCAGTGCCATTGATTTCAATGGACCCGGCTTCGTTTACGTCTGTCGTCAAGTACTCAGATTTTTGACGTTCAGCTTGAGCCCGAACATCGCCTGGCGGTCGTACCAAGCTTGCGCTTGTCGCTCCAGTTCGCTCTTCTCTTCGCTTGCAGGCATTACGTCATCTACGTACAGCAGCGTCTCGGTGTAGGCTTCTGAAGACCTCTCGAAATGGCATATACTACGTCAATGAAAGGAGCGGGGAAAGCGCAGAGCCCTGGTGAACACCGACGGAATTTGGAAGGATGTTGTGGAATATTCTGAAGAAAAACCCTACATTTTTAAGCAAAAGTTCGAGTCATGGGAGGTTCTCCTGTGGATAGATTTGTAACGTTCCAGAGTTCGTAACGTTTTGAACAACTCAAGCAGAAGGTATTTATCATTGCCGTCCTTTCTTAAATTTTTTCCCACTGGTTGCTGGTAAAAAAAAACCAAAAACCTTCTCATAAGTGACCTGAGTTTTATATATATTATATATATATTTATTACACAAGTTACCTTGTGTGGTTCCATAATGGATACCTAACAAAACCAAAGAACAAAGATAAGACAGTTATAGCAAAACACTAGCAACATCATAAATCATGAATAAAACTCAATTGAAACTAACAAATTCAATAACGACCTGATGTTTTAAAATGATCTACTCAATAAAGCTGAAACAAAGGAAATAACGAAGAGACTTCAAGAGCGATAAAGAATGCAATCGGAACACATTTGAGGTATCAGGAGTCTAGAGTTGAATTAAGTATTTTTTTAAAAATGTTGAGGCTAAATGAGATTTTGTGCTTCTTGCGGATCGCCTCAAAGGAATGAACAGTTCTAGCAGTGAAAAAGTAACGTCGGCAATTATGTTTGACTCTGCCGACGTCAAATTTAACGGCGCCTCCTCGAGTTATTGCGGTTCTCAGGGAAAGAAGATCTCCAATCTTGATGCTGGTCCTACCAAATAAGATCTTATGAAAAAGCAAAAGATCGTTTCTCTTCCTTCTCATGGCAAGTGTCTTCAAGCCCAAATTCAGATTACGGACAGAGCTGGGTGGAATTTGGTCATAAGTGAAACCAACTGCACGTATCATAAGTTTCCTAGTGAAATTATTTTGAACCTTTTCCAGCATATTAATGAGTTTACTCGTGTAGGGGTTGAAGACTGGTGTGCCGTATTCCAGGATAGGTCTGATATACGACTTGTACGCGTGAAGAAGAACAGCAGTATTTCTTGTCGACAGTGCTCTGAATAAATTGTATAAAACTCGGGTAGCCTTCTTGGAAATCATTTCGCAATGTTTGTCAAATTTTAGATCATCTGTTATCACAAAGCCTAAGTCCTTTATTTCCTTGACGCTACTAATAGAAGTTCCATCAATAAAGTAGTGGTATTTTTTGTTGCGTTTGCCCAGATGGAGTATTTTGGACTTATCCTGAGATAGTGGCAGTTTCCAATTAGTGGACCATTTTTGTACAAGGTCCACTACCTCTTGAAGAGCTTTGACATCTTTCTCGTCAGTTATTGGACGGTAAACCTTTAAATCGTCTGCAAAAGCACAATGATCAACGCCATTCAGTGAAAGGAGCCTTAGCAAATCATGGGTGTAAATGTTGAACAAAACGGGTGAAAGTACCCCACCCTGAGGCACTCCACTGCGCACTGATCTAGGACTTGAAAAGGAGGCATTCACTCGAACAACATACTTCCGACCGGATAGGAACGATTTTACCCATGAGATAATACGTGGATGAATGCCGACGACACTCATTTTAGAGAGTAGTAAATGATGAGAGACCCTGTCAAATGCTTTGCTAAAATCAAAGTATATAACGTCGACATTTTTCCCTTCATCTATCCATTTAGTCCAGTGATTGAGCGATTGAATCATGGCGGTGACTGTCGAACTGCCCTTTTGAAAACCATGTTGGTTTCTAGATATCACTAGGTGTTGTTGTAAGTGATCCTCAATTCTTTTCTTCAGAATTTTTTCAAAGAGTCTCGCGAATATAGATGTGATGCTTACAGGTCTATAGTTTGTGGGCAGGTCATATGGAGGTTTTTTAGGAATAGGTGTTACAATTGAAGAGGTCCATCGAGTTGGCACCTCTGATCTCATGAAGCTGAGATTAAAAATGAAGGCCAACGGACCGCTTATAGTTGGAGCTACCCTTTTAATAAATGACAAAGGAACATAATCAGGTGTAAGACTTTCTGACTGCGGCCATCGCAAGAGCAAGTTGAGAACTTCTTCCGCGTGGAACCAAACCGAGTCTTCCATGGTGGGAAAAATCGTCTCTATAGGTTGGTTTTCGATTTCATCCTGACTGACTGCAAAGTTATTCTCAAAGGTGCTAGCAAGAAGCTCGGCCTTGTCCTTGTCATTGTAAAGGAGGACTCCGTTGGTAGAACGCAGAGCTGCTATGCGGGATTTTTCTCGTAAGCGAGTCTTCAGCAGCTTATAGAATGCCCGTTTACAGTTCGAAACCACAATTTTCCTTTGGTTTCGAACTGTAAACGGGCAGTGCATTGCAGTTTTGATTTGCATTAAAAAGCATTGGTCAAAAGGGCTAACTAAGGCATCTACAACCTTCTTAAATCACTGAAGAACAGAGATCCTCTAATCTTTCTGAGGGTATATACAACATATGTGAGACCCACGATAGAGTGTAGAACAACAGTTTTAAATCTATCGAGGAGGAAAGACATTGTTCTTTTAGGAACTGTAATATCCTTTCGCTTAGGATATTAGCCGGTAAGTCAACCAACAGGATTTTTCGTCAACCTTTATCTGCATAATATGACCTAATTAATAATCCACAACAAAACTCAAATACTATATTATTCACGAAAGAAATGGCTACCGGACGGCCTAGAAGGGAAGGTAAGGACCTCATAAGGAAATCCGAGCCGTTAGTTAACTATCCCAATACCAAGAACCCTACAACAATCGCTACCCCCTTTTGCTCCCACCTGGCCCTCTTATACTAACCCCAAGGACGCGGTTTCACTTAGTTTGGCCTTGGCAGGGAACGCTCACTGGTACTTAGCAAGTCCCCACTACGGCAATCATCTCCCCGCAGAACTTTCAGGATAGCTTCGCTCGTGAGCTGATGTTGAGGTGCTTCGGTAAGGCTGATGTTGAGGTGCTTCGGTAATAACTACTATCAGATGCCAAATGGTGCTGATAGAGTTTAAATATTAGGTTTGCCAAGGCTTTTCATTAGAAGGAAAGAATATGACCCGCTCATGATGTAAACTTTTTTGACTCTAGACTGACATGGAACAAAAGAGGAGAGCTCAGACCTTGTGTTTCGGTGGCGAAATCGGGAGCCCGATCAAACTTCTTCATCTACAGAAGTTTAAGGGAGTTAATCCACATTTTGTGTGCAAATCAGGACGTCTTAGGTCCATATGAGCATCGCTTCTGAGAATCATTTATACGTGTACAATCAGTGCCTTTTATTGTGGCTTCTTGTTTTTGATTGAGTCCGTTAGTCTTTTATACTAACACAAGTGCTCCGACATGCCGTGTCTCACTTTCGCGCTTCGCGCTACTTTGCAGCATCGCTGACCAATGAAAAGTAATTTTTGTAAAACATAAAGTCTGCCTACATCTAGGACTGGTGCGTACCCTATCGGCATCAAGCCGTTCACCACTTCGATACCTTCATCATAGACATCCTCTCCGGACCGGCCATTAACGTCATTGGTTTGTGCTGCGCAGCACTTCTATTCCTCACGTTGCTCCTCCGCAACCGTTCCCATGCTCCAAGCTTCCATATATCGTTGACATGTCTTCCAAAGCCAGGTTCCCCTCACTTATTTCTTCTTACTAGATCTATTTGCTGGTCTGCCTTTACTGGTCTTCCCTCCCCTTTAGTCTCCCACCTTCGTGGTCCCAACTCCTGGCCCATTTCTTTGTTTCCACTATTGACCCTCTACTGGTCTCTTTTTGCTGGTTCACCATCCTGGCCCCTCCTCCAGGTTGTTCCTTTCGTTCCTGTTGGTTCTCGTGGTCCACCCTTACTGCCCTTCTTCACCACTCCCTTAGTGGTCCTCCATGCTCACGGCAGACGTTGGTGACACGTGTTCAGAATAAGGACGCCTGTTGAGCGAGGCAGCGGGCATGTTTTCTGGATCCGAATACTCAGTAGAGCCGTCTTTCGAATCCAGAAGCTCAGAAGTGCGCGCAGCCGCCGCTGTGTCGAGCATGAAAAGGCTATGCATATGACAGACTCCTTGTTCCCCGTATGAATTCCTTTACGGCTCCCTTCTTGTTGGTTCCCCTTCCTGGTCTCGCTTCCAGGTCCCTTCTTGCAAGGAGATCGCTCCCCCCCCCCCCCAGGATCCTCCTTACTACTCTACACCATTTAAGCAGCCCCCACACACTCACGACACGACGACGTCGAGCAAACGCCCATTGCGCGCCGTCGGTGTCATATCTTCTAAATCCGTTCTTCCTCACTGGTAATGGATCCCCATCCTCCTTACCCTACCCCTTGTTGGTATCTCCCTACCGGTCCCTGTTGTTGCCTAAATCCTTCTTAGTGCTACCTAATGGTCTGCTTCCTCTTTCCCTATCGACGCCCTCCCATCCCGATGCCTTCTCCAGATCGCTCCCTTCTGGTCGCTGTCGGTTCTCAGCCCTCGAAGTCCCCCCTTTTACTCTTACCACTTTAGTGGTCTTCTCGTGCTATTGGCACGAAGTCGGCGCCACGGCTTCTTAATCTGGACGCTCAGAAACGCGCGTAGGTGCTGTTTTTTTAAGCAGTAAACGGCTACTCCTCCCCGCTGCAGCAACATCCCACGTCCAATAACAAATTTTGTCCGCGCTGTAGATGATGAGGCATATCTCACTTGGGTTACCTCACCCAACCGCCCCGCTGTGGGTGATGCGGCGTGTCTCACTCATGTTAGATCACTCGACAGACAAACGCTTTTATATATAGGTGGTGATTGTGGTTTTACGTGTGGCCTCGGTCCACGTCATGATAAAATAAAGATAAATGAAGTGATTAAAATACTTTGCTTTACTCACATATGCACTGACCAACAGTTGGTACCCATCTTCCTTCGTTACACTGGCCCTCCGATTTCCTGAAAACATCTACTATATACATGTAGTGTGGTTTTGCAACAGCTGAACTTGGCATTAAAAATTCGTTCGAGCTTACCCGATAAGTATTCCTTTAGCACAAGAAAGCGTTACACTTGTGCCATGTGGATGCTTTCCATTGACAGAGTTGTTGGTATAAGATAAGGAATCAGGGTCAGATCGCTTTTTAAGAGGAACACATCCGGCTGAAAAATAGTGCAATCCATATAAACACTCGCTACTCATTCCGCCTCTCACCTTTCCGTGTGGATGGAAGAATGCTAGAAAAATTGGAGCTCCTAGAGGTTTCTATTAGGCTGATGCAAAAATTACCATCGCTTCCGCAGCCACTTTCTTTCAGCAGTGATAGCTAACAAAATCTTAGCTGAATGCACCCAATTTACACATCAGTATAAAGCAAAGTTCCCACCCCGTCGTAGGGAACACATATCTGTTTCTGTCCTCAATTCCTTTGGCGATTTCGGATGTCCAAACGGGAAATTCGGTTCGTTTTGCTTCACGAGTTCAAACTTAGAAATATGTCGTGCTATGGGAGCAGCTCGTAATGTCATCAGTGTACGAAATGAAGACTCTACCGGTTCCAGGTATTAAGAGCTGGAGACTTCAATATCAAAGATCGGGAAGGACTGTTGGGTATGACAACGATGCGTTCAAGCCAGTGGTAGATGTCAACCCCCAAATATTCACCAAAGAAATTGCTATGGGACTAACTTTGCCCATGTTACCGTAGAACGGCATTTGGAGAAATTTGGGAAGTAAAGAACTCGACATGTGGATGCAGCCCGAGTTGTCCAAACTTCAGCAAACTGGTCTCTTGGAGTGTCTTCTTTTTCGCAACAAAAGCGATTTTTTTTCTGGAATGTATTGTGTCGTGTGGCAAAGAACGAATTCTCTACGACGGTCGACGACGTTCAGAGCAACGGCTAAACCACGACAAAGCTCCGAAATATTTGCCAAAGCCTGCGTGGCACCAAAGAAAGGCCATCGTGACCGTTCGGTGGTCAGTAGTCGGGTTGACCCACCACAGCTTCCTGGGAGAGACGTCCACTAAGACGAAGTACTGTAAGGAAATCGAAAAAAAGCACCAAAATCATTACCGGCATTAATCAACAGAAAAGGTGTAATCCTGCTTCATGACGACGGCCTGACCACAGGTTTCACGGACGAGAACAAAAAGGTGATTCAGTTGGGATATGAAACTCCCGACCATCCCCCGTACTCAGCGGCCTTCCTCCTGCAGACTACCACTTTTCAAACACCTCCACTCAGAAAAGACATTCGACGATATTGCCGCCGCCAGAATTCCAGACCTTTACGCTGCTGGAGTTCTGACACTAATAGTTTCTCGTTGCCGGAAAGGTGGTGATTATTTCGACGGAAAAAATTTTTTTGAACAAGCTTTATTGTTTCCAAGTAGTTGGTTTAAAACGGCTATTATCTTCTCAACGCCCTAATGAGAGGAATATCGGTTTTCGGAATGGAAAATGTGCCATGTATGCAATAATTTAGAGCCAATTTTTTGTGATCATTGCGATTACCTATTCTAGTAGAGTAGATACCAAATTTTAAGAAAGGTTGTTGTTACTGTATTAAGATTTTTAGATAAGTGCACCGTGTTATCCTTTCTGAATTGTTGAAGTCAGTATGCATCTAGTGAAAGCGCGTGCTTAAAGCGCCAAGTAGGGGGTCGTCTAACGCCGAGCCATATCCTTTCTGTAACTGCGGGACGGTGTTCCTTAAATTTCTTTAACGAAGTCGAAGATGTTAAGAACCCTGAGGTTGGTGGTAGGAGCTATGAAATGGATCCAGATTCGGACAGTTGTTTCCGCAATTCCTCTCAATCACCGCGCATGCGGATCACAACGATGGTAGAATATTTAAAAGCCATTATCTAAGGTGATTTAGATAGCGGTGATTCTCACCAGATCGAGTTTTTGGACTATTCAGGTAACTGCTTCTTCTTGGATCATAGTCAGATATCAGATATCCAAATCGGATAAATTAGTTTTTTTTGAATCATAGAAAATTTGGTTTGATAAAAATCACTCTTGTTTACATCATCTTCGGCTCTCGGCTTTCAAATATGTCAGTCACTGCCTCCGTGATCGGTTTTCAGGAGTTTAAAGAAAATGACGGGACTGAGTTATCCGAATCGATGTCCAAGGAATTGAGATGACAGAAAAAACATCTGAAGCTGAGCAGCGTCCTCAGAATAGTTCTGCATTGCTACATGAAGGTTCAAGCCTTGGGTGGATATTTCTTGAGGATGGGTTGACGCCTTGAAGTGCGCAACATCTTGGAGAACTTACGCGGAAGTAAATTACAGTGCCATTCGTTCTAAAAATTTCGCTCCGTGGTAACTTAATACAGGCAATCGCCAATAACCTCATTATTTGCTTCATTCACCTTTGCACTGACCAAGACTGGGTTTCCATTTGCCGTCGTCACACAGGCTTTCCGATTCCCTGAACACATCTGATACAGTATCCCCTTTCAGCAGCTCCAGTTTGACGTTAAAAATCTGTACGGGCTCACCCAACTACCGAACTTCTGGTACATGAAAGCGTTACACGTGTGCCGTCTGGATACTTTCCGTCGACAGCGGTGTTGTTATACTTGAAGGATTCGCGGTTGGACTGTTTTTCAGGAGCTACGCAATTAGCTGAAAATAGCAATGATTCCGATTAACAACTACTGCTTACTTCTGCCCACCGCTTTTATGTGAAGATGGCAGGGTGCTTGAAAAATTGGTACTCTTCCAGAGTTCTAAGCGGAATGTCGGTGGTTCTTTTTGGAAAAGGGATAGTGCAAGCCATCATTTCGAAGGAAATTTTTGATGGATCACTATGATTGTCTATGCTAGTCGAGTAAATGCTGTCAGTACGCCAGGGTATTTGGAGTGGCATGGCATCCTGGAAACTTCATTCAGAGCACACTGCTCTTTTTGGTTTCCCATTCTCCAAAGCTCCTACATTTGTTCCTTTACAAACTGAATCACTTACCTGCACAGTGGCCGAGGTCTCCCAGCCATTCGTTTACACACGTTACCTTTTGTGTTCTAAACTACCATTATAAAGGCTGGTGAAACCTCAGAAAAACTGCGAAAAATGTCAACTTTACCCAACAAGGCGACGATTACTGCAAGAAAGCGTCACAGAAGTGCCAGAAGGGTACTTTCCGTTCTTAATCTCCTGGTCATAAGAGAGGGAACCACCATCCGGCACGCTCACCGCAAAGCATTTGCCTAAATATTTAATGAAATGATTTGAACAAGCTATGCCTTCTCAGTCACCTGAAAACAATCTGTGCTGGAGGAGTATTTTTTAGTTAATTCTTTAATAATCACCTATGATTACGGCACAATGGGCTGTGCAATAATAGTTGCATAAAATGGCATAAACATTCGAATTATCGTGATTCTTCTGTCAAACCCAGGATTGGCTGTGATAGATTGAAGAAGTTCTGCTACAGCTGGACCCTGATTAACAGCTGCACGATATCTTAGCACCTTAAGAGACTTCAGTTTATCCCCCTTCAACTGTTCGGTTTCTTAATGGGCCACTAGGTTCATCCTTGTCTTCGATGATTAAGGTCTTTCTGGAAGAGAACTGAAATCACAGTATAAAACTATGTCTTCACATATTGAAACAAAACATTTGTTAGTTGCCGATGGTACTTAAACGAAATCTAATACACATGCTTTATTTGTTTATTTATTTATTTAACACGTCGCTAATGACGAGCCAAACTACTATACTGCATGGGAGCAGTCAGAAACTAGAATTGAAGACGACTACAATAAGAAATAGAAAATGGAGAACAAAGCAAAATTGGACAATAAGCCGTCGAATCAACTAGTAAGCAACAGAAGATAAGAATCATTCACAACCGACTGGCCACAGAGCAGGGTTTCTTTTCCAGCAGACATCCAACTCTTCCAACAAAGTGAGATATAGGTAGAGGTGGGTAAGTTTGAAAGATCGAATCATAAGAATGCTTGTGAAAGAGGAATATCAAAGAATTACCAGATTTAGGAGGGTTTGAAAATAAAACAAAAAATAGGTATATCCATTAGAACCAACATGGAACGTGTCTGATGACTAATGGTCTATATGTACAATAGCGCTCAAATCCTTTGAAAAGAAAACCCTTTGTTACGATTTGAATCATCGCAAAGAATCGCATTGTTATAGCTTTCTTCAAGTTTTCTTGTAGGAATTCCAGCTAGCACCAGAAGATTCCCCTTCTCAAGGAGCATATGACAGCTTTTGGAAGCGTTCACTTTGAAGATTCGTCACCTAGTTATGAGGTATTTTGTTCTGGAAAGCCGTTAGGTGATTTAAAACCTCTCCGAAAACGCCAGCGGTGCTCATTTCGGACATTTCATCAACGAGATTCAACGAAATCCTGAATTTGCTATTTTATTCAACAGATCTGAAATCAGGTGCGGAGTTCATTCCTGAGACATTCAATAGTGCCTAATTAATTCTATTCTATTCTAATTCTTAATTTTGAAGCCATTCCAGAAATAATCCAAGTTTAGGAAATGCTCCACTTCAGGACATCACTAGATCACCCAGAACAAACAGTGCCTAGTATTCTTAGCTTTGAATTTTATTTTTTATTTTACTTTATCCAATGGAAAAGTACAAGCCCTTTCTCTGCTATTATCTAACAAATGTGCAACAATTCAGTCAAATAAAGAAAATCGGTTGCCGTAAAGAAAAAGAGGCGGACCTATGGATAAATAATTGGATTGATCTCGTACTTTTGTTTTGCTTAAAAAGAACTCTCCTCATTTAATTCACAAACACATTTAGTTCACAAACACTCTCCATGAGAGGAAACGCTGAGTGATTTAATGACGACCTGATATGAGGTGTTTCCTGACCTTGAATTATTAGTGGAATGACTAAGAATACTAAGAACAGTAGGCAGTGTTCAATGTCTCAAGGACGAGCTTTGCATGCTAATTTCAGATCTGTTGAGAAAAGTGGCCAATCCTGGGATACCTCGAATCTCTTTGGTGGAATGTCCGAAACGGTCGCCGCTGGCATTCTCGGAGAGGTCTTAACACAATTAACGGCTCTTCAGAACAAAATGCTTCATAACTAGGTGACGAGTGTTCAAATTCAACGTTTCCAGGCGCTGCCACATGCTACTTGAAAAGTGGAATCTTCTGGTGCGGGCTGCAATTCCTACAAGCAAACTTGAAGCAAGCTATAGCAATGCTTCGCTTTGCGTCGTTTAAATCGTCGCAAAGCGTCTTTCTTTCAAAGAATTTGAGCAGTGTTGTAGGTTGCAACTAAACCCAGAAAGGTGGAAAGAAGGGAAAATGAGACTATGAGATATTTCTGTACGGATGTCGCATTTTCGAAAACTAGACCTGCTTTGCTAAACCGTTAGCGGATTTACACTTGCCTGTTGCTCTATGTACTACAGCTAGTGAAGATACCAGCAGAAGAAGAAAATGCATCACCATCTGAAACATAACCACATCTGGCAACTTTTAGTCTATGAATACTTTCCTAGAGACAACGTTGTTGCTGAAAGAACAAGCTAGCTTTTAGAACATGTATGACTCTGTTATAGGAATTTGCACCGAGAAGGCAGTCTTTTAGCTTGCTTGAAAAGAAATAAGGAGCTGCTGCAGTATTGAGACTACCTCACTTCATAAGGCTTATGAAAGCTAGAATCCAAAGTGCAATGAAAGGATTTCGCGAGCAGCTATCTCACGATGCAACGGTGCAGTGTCTCCTGTATTCTCCTTTTATTCTGTAACTCTCAGGTTGATCCTTTTTCATGAAGAGCGCCATAATCGGATGAGGAAGCTGTCTAAACACCAATGTACACCAGAATCCGTTTTGCAGAGTCCCCTCGGAATGCACTTGTGCAGAGTGCTGAAAAGTCGCGGCACTTTGATGTTCAAAATTGATGCTTCAAACAACAAGACTGTTCTCAGTGGAACCCTGCACAACAATGCATAACATCGTTGCGCATCTAATGTAAAGGCAGAAGTTCTTTTTTCGTTGGGTAGGAAAACTGATGCATTGCAGTGCCACTACTGTACAGGGTTTTCCGTAAGTACATACAAAAGAGCTCGGATAACCTTCTAAGGTACCTAGATGTGGAAGGAAGTAAGGAAGAGTAAATGAGAAAATTAGATGGACTCCTATCGGCTTCTATAGAGACATTCGAAGATGTTTGTCTTTGTCTGACTTTAGGCTGTTGGGTTGCATGTTAGGATATGACCATCGCAGGTCATCGCATAGTCCAGCATTCACATGCCCCACGATATCGCGTAGGAGAAGAGTGCGTGGCGCAGTCCAAAAGGGATTGAATAACGAGTCCAATTACTTCCTGCAGATTCAGATGCGATCAGAAGCGTCAACGATATCCCATAGATGCATAATATATGGCGCTTCCCAGGGGGATTGATTACATTTTTCCTTATCCTTTTTCATTTTCTTTTCCTTTATTTTATTTTATCTTTGCACTAAGTTGTGCAGGCTAACGGGACAAGTGGTCACGCAGTACACGATGCTTTGTCGGGTATGGGCTGCTCTCCTGTATCCCTGGCTAGGAACATGTGAGTAACCAGACCACCGCCATGGCTCAAACAACTAAACCCGCGCCGCAGTCCTCCGCGCGCCGGAGGTGGACTTCTACGACGTCGGTTGCATCCACCTCTGGCGAGGGGCCATCTAATCTCGGAGTTAAACTATCAGGACGTCATTGGAATTGGACTACCGGAAACTCCCTCCCACCACGACACGGAAACTGCCTATTCGTCTGCACTTATAACTGTCGTACGATCGCATCTGAACAGGATCTTCGGACACTGCTTTACAGAAGCCGCAACATCAAATACGACGTTATCGCCCTGCAGGAAACGAAAGGCAGAACGGAAACCATAGGAACGACCGACCACAACGAGCTTCTCATTATCGGAGCAAAGGTGGACAGAAATAATATTGGCGGAGTTGGATTTCTCGTCAATTCGATAGTGCGATTAAACTTTTGGAGCAAAGAAGAGCTGTTAAACTGGATCCTAATGCTTCCCATCTGGAAAAAGTCACCATCTCGAAGGCCTGTCGAATTGCAGTGAAGGAGTCCATTCAAGTCTACAGAAGATTGAAGCTGTTAGAAGCCGCTGGGAAAGGTTCAAGCATAAAGCGCTGCAAACGAGATCTCTGCGACCAGAAGGCAATAATGTCAGCCCTTGTGAATAACTATGGAACAACGCAAACGTCTCGAAGAGCGATGGAGACCATCGTTCAAGAATTCTACACAGATCTGTTTCGTTCTTCCAGCACTGTCCCGAAATGCTTGATGCCACCAGCTGAGGAAGTACCTCCCATTCTGGAATCGGAAGTTGCTCATGCCATCAGAAGGATGAAGCCAGGCACTGCTCCCGGACCGGACGGCGTTTCTGCTGACCTCCTTCGCGCGGGTGGCAGTGCCCTCTGCTCACTTCTTGCCAAGCACTTCAACCACTACCTTCGAATTGGTAGCATTCCGGACTCATGGGAGGAGTCGAAAACAGTTCTAATCTTCAAAAAAGGTCAGCAGGAGGATATCAACAACTATCGACCCATTAGCCTTCTCTCGGTTTTGTACAAGATCTTCACCAAGATACTGCTCAATCGTATGGAGCGTTGCTTGGATGAGTATCAGCCAATGGAGCAAGCAGGGTTTCGCAAGGATTTCTCCTGCATGGACCATATTCAGACTGTCTCACAACTCATCGAAAGGAGCCGCGAATACCACATTCCACTTGTCCTAGTCTTCGTGGATTATCGGAAAGCGTTCGACTCTGTGAAAATCAACGCCATTCTGAACGCGCTTGCGCATGCTGGTATACCGTCGCCCTACATCCGACTTCTCGGCGAATGCTTCTCGAACACATCGACCGCCTTCCAGTTGTTCGATCGAAAGCTTAAGATTCCTATCAGGAAAGGAGTACGGCAGGGAGACACGATTTCTCTTAAACTATTCACAGCGGCACTCCAGGATGCCATGAAGGACTTGATCTGGGACGATAAAGGCTACCGTGTCGACGGTAAACGGATCAGCAACCTTCGCTTCGCCGACGATATTGCTCTCATCTCTACTAGCACGGCAGAAGTTGAGGAAATGCTGAACGAGCTCAATGTGGCAGGTGTGAAGATAGGATTGGACATGTATATGTCCAAAACGCAATTTATGGTCAACCAGTGGTGTGACACGGGACTCGTAAGGTTAAATGGAGTCGCTCTACAACAAGTCGACTCCTACGTCTATCTGGGAACAGAGCTGAACACGGATAACGAACTCGCTCCTGAAATCGCCCGCAGGAGACGCGCAGCATGGGCAGCCTTCAGTTCGATTCGCGAAGTCACCGATCAGGTCAAGGATGCCGGCCTCAGGGCCTCGATATTCAACGCCTCTGTACTGCCTGCAATGTGTTACGCGACGGAAACCTGGCCCGACAACGAGACAATCAACAGAGCGATGCAAACTACGCACCGTGCACTGGAGAGATGTCTTCTGAGGGCAAGCCTTCGTCAGCAATGGCAAGAAGGCCTACGAAGCTCGGAGCTACGGGAGAAGTCGCAATTAGCAGACCCGCTGCAGTACATTAAGAAGTCCAAATATCGCTGGGCCGGACACCTGCTTCGACGAAAGGACGATAGGTGGAGTCTCCGTGTCGCAGAATGGCTTCCGAGAGACCATAAGAGACCACTGGGACGACCGCCAACGCGATGGGCAGACTCATTCTCGAGATCTTTCAGAGAGCGTAGTCTGCCTTACTGGATGCAAGCAGCCAGAGATCGAGCGGTCTGGAAGAGTTGTGGTCCCCGCTGAGAAGACCTCCAGCCGACAAATGAACCATCAAAGTATCAAAGTAAGTAAGTACTAAGTTGTGCGCATGACATGGGGTCCATGAACATGGGCACGAAGTATACAAGGTGGTGATTATGAAGAAAAAGCTAAAATCCTTAACAACTCAACATTTTGTTAGTATATGTTAAAGCTTTAGTGGAACAACAAAAGCATGAAGAGGGTCCAGGGTTGTGTTCCTTTGATGATCTTACGGTGCGATTCCGATGGATATTTTATTTTATTTTATTTTGTACGTCACGAAGACGTGTTCCAATTTCAGCAAAAAGAAAGGCAAACAACTATGTGCGGGAAACACAAATATAGAAGAGAAAGCTAGTACATAAAAAACCTTAACAAAAATATAAACAAAAATTGGCAGTGGCCCCTATTCAGCATCCAGAAAAAAAATGCGTTAGAGACCTATCCATGAAGGTCGCTGGCGGCATGTAATTTTAGGACAAGCTTTGATAATCAGGAAAGTAGGCACATATCACTGCGTCACTGCGGGCCAACGAAGTTTGTTTGTCCGCGCCAGCCAGCTATGACGCCCTTGAAGCAGTTACCAGAACTTCGACACACGGGTACGCTGGCCGCCCCATGGGACCGACAACTAGGACAAACCACCTGTGGCGCGCAAAAAAGCTGTAGAGTGAGTTTAGATGAAGGAGGATTTATTACTAAAAATAGACACCACACCAGGATGAAGCCTAGAACCAACCTCAATAGGTGACAAAAAAGATGCTAAGAATAGGAAGCTGAAGAGAAGTCACTGTCCACTCTACAGAAGAATGTTATACATAAAAATAATCATCTCGTCAACAACGAAAAGCTAAAAAGCATCACAAAAGATCACAGAGGAGCAAGATCGATAATGTGGCTAACTGGTACACAACTCCGAGCAGCGAGAAATATTCATCGAGTATCGGTAATCCCTAACATCTGTTAAACGTTGATTTTTTTCAAAACCCTTCTTAAAAATACGACTTTTTTTTATTTTCGATGCGCATACGTGACGGTGGCTGGATGGATCCACTCCCAACCTGTACCACATCGGAAGCCGAGGCAGTTCGCAGCTCGTCTTAGAAAACGACGAAGAATTCTGACCGACCACGCGGCTCAGCTGGCGGGACCATTGGGCGGTCGATGCCCTCGGCGACACCGTTGACCGCTGACTGACGTGAGATCGATCGGAGAACAGCGTGTTCGACCCACTGCCGTGTCTCCTGTCTGAACTGCTGTCCATCCCTCGTCTCCATCTCCCTTCCATCTTCGACGTCCGCATCCATATGGTGAAACTTGTCGCTGAGAAACCTGGTCCCTCGCATGTGGAACGACATTCTGGCATTCACCTTGGTCAATGTTTTTCCATAGCTTTCCGATCTTGTGTTTTTATCAGCGTTCGTTTCTTAACTCCATAGTGGACGATGGCCTATCAGTTCTGAAGGAAAGGTGACTTATGCGGAGTAATGTTGTGGGAGAGGATTTAAGCACCTTTTAGAATTTTGCCGATACTTCCAGTAAGTGGAGAAACATGGGGGAAATGACTTTTATGTGAAGTGAACGATTTGACTATCGAGGCAGACATTCCCTCTAAAAAACCTCTAGAGGCGTTCTGGATTTTTTCACGAAATCCACGAATGAACAACCGAAATGAGTGTCCTTTGGTCACCGATGACTTTCTGCCGCTCATTTCGCATTGTGAGCTATAGAGCGAATGGCACTGGTATGCACAGTGTGCATAGTGTAGAATGAACAGTATAGTGAGTCCCAGTCATCATCTGTCGTCTAACTGCAGCAGCGGCACAAGGGTGGATCAGGGGTGAGCTTATCGTTCATGGTCTGGGGTTTTCTGCTATGCCTCAAGACGATATCAGAAAGGCTAAGAGATGATTAGGCGTTTGGTTGAATAGATAGCAACATCCGAATTCTCAAGCCACTTTCAGGCCTCCGAAGACGACGAACAGGTCGAGACGTTAGGCCGCTCAACAAATTCCGATCCAGCTTACAAACCCGTTCGCCACAGAAGTAATCGAGACATCTGCCGATACTGTTTGCGAATTCCTTGGCATAGATTTGATCGAGCCTCTGGCTCTCTTTTTGCTCCAGTGTTCTAGGAATTATCAAAAGGGATGCTTTCCACTGAAATATGCAATCGCTGAGCTCCACTGAGTAGTCCACTGAGTGGAGTATCGCAATCATGTGTTACATTCCCGGCTCACACCAACTTACTGCTTCTGATCGGCTGCTGTTTGGTTAGCTTTGGTATTCGAAAACAGTGAAATTGTATGGGTAACATCTGCTAGACGAATTTTGCTGAAAAGCGCTTGACGTAGGCTTAGAATCGCCATTTATTTATTTATTTATTTATTCAAGGCATAGACCATAATCTAGCATAAACAAGTTAAGAAACAAATCAATACAACAACACAAACACACTAGAATTACAGCAACATACGTAGCAAAGCATCAGCCGAATAAAACAGGACGTCATCATCATTACGACGTATGATATATTGGGCACTCCACAATTCTCACCTTGAGGGACACCTTCTCTGCAGGTTTGAAGGGAGAGAGTTCCCTCAGGTCATCGTTTACCCTACCAAGCAAAAGGTTGAATTCCTTGAGAGCTCTATAGGTTAGAAAGCTGGCCTGACACGTGATTTAGCAACCGATACCCTAAGTTTTAGCCTTCCTCTTACAGAGCTTTTCAGTATCCCATCGAAGAAATCCGTTGGATTTATGGATGACTTTTCAGCGAAAATCTTGTACATCATTATAATATCAGCAATCTTTCTTTTATTCTTCAGCGAGGAAAGCCCAAATAGCTCTGCTCGCTGCGGACCTCTTAGTATATTAATGTAATACATTGAAAAACATCTCATTATGATACCAATAGGACTGTTCGAGCTGTGGATCCAAGATTGTTAACCACACTTTATTCTATTCCTCGGATTGCCTTCAAGAATTCCGAGATCAATAGGAGGAAAGAGCGCGTAGCGCTAACCTAGGAGCTGGCCCCATTTGCTGACCTCTGTGGGCTCGACCCCGGAGGGCGACAGCCGGAAGGTCGCTGAGGGGTTGACCTTAGGTGCCTCCATCCGAGGGTGACGCGCCAGCCTCTTGACTGCTTCCATAAGTTTAGTTGGGCTGTCTCACTCCCCTTTCGTCTCCTTTTCCTATTAGTTCCGGAAACTCCTGTGACTTGAAATAGTTCTTGGACGAGTAACCTTTCAAACCTCGCTTGACTTTTCCAGGCTCTGAAGAAGGCGGATACGCCGAAACGTCAGCCGAATAAAGTGTGGTTAACAATAGCTCCACAGCTCGAACCGTCCTATTGGTATCAACGTCATGCCAAGATTCAACGACAGTCGATCATGGAATATACTGCGAGATGTGCCAGCACAATATTCTCGACTGGTTATGGAAGCCTTGTGTCTAACCAGGGAATGCCGTCAGCTTCCCATGGAACTTCGGATTGAGACCTATATCACGTGAAAGAGCTCGAGACGCTGATCACAGATATATAGACCAAAATTGCTAAATGGATCCCCTAAGCGAATTATGGCCGGCGGAAGCCGCGATGTCTTCGATGTGTTAGGCGCGCTCAATCAGCGTTCGGCGCAGTAGTGCGCGGAAATCAGCGGTTCGGCTATCAGCGTCGTCAGCAGCAACGGCGGCGCAGTGGTAGAGGGCTCGCTCCAAAGGATTGGGTTCACTGGTTCGGTTCCCGCCGCTAGCGGCTTTTTTGCATTTTGTGACCTATCTTCGACGAGGACCTATAGTGAGTGTCATTTTTAGCACATTTTTGAGCGAACGGCTAATGGCGACTTGCATTTCCGTCTTCAAATAGACGTAAATGCAAGTCGCCATTAGCCGTTCGCTCAAAAATGTGCTAAAAATGACACTCACTATAGGTCCTCGTCGAAGATAGGTCACCAAATGCAAAGAGGCCGTCAGCGGCAGGAATCGAACCAATGAACCCAATCCTTTGGAGCGAGCACCCTACCACTGCGCCGCCGCTGCTGCTGACGTCGCTGATAGCCGAACCGCTGATTACCGCGCAATACCGCGCCCAACGCTGATTGAGCGCGCCGAACACATAGAAGACATTGCGGCTTCCGCCGCCCATAACTCGCTTAGGAGATCCATTTAGCAAATTTGGTCTACATATCTGTGATCAGCGTTTCGAGCTCTTTCGCGTGATATAGGTCTCAATCCAAAGTTCCATGGGAAGCTGACGACATTCCCTGGTAAGACAGAAAATTGTCTTAGCCAGGCAAGGCACCCATTTTCTCAAGCGGTACCTGCAACACGGAAACACGGTGTGATTCCTCGGTTCATCCGGAGAAAAGAATTGCACAAGTTATGCGGCCGCAAGGAGGAGGACAGGTGGATGAAGAAGATCAAGCTTTACATCTTGAGAATGGCAATCCGAAGCAAGCAGGACCATGTGTACAGTTTGCTGAACAAATTGTATCGAAAGAGATGTGTTGTGAACGTTTTTTGCCGAACCTCCTTTGGAAGAGAATCGTGGGTGAGTCAAGAGAGGTTTGTGATCTTGTTCGTTCTAGAATTAAAGTAAAGTTGCAGCGAAAGTTTCGGGAGCTTATGGGTGGAAGGAGCAATTGCGGAGGTGATGGCTCTTCTACTTATGTCACCACCACTTGTAGCATCGGTCGTGGGGAATGTGAGGGCGAGGAGCATCATCAGAGGGTCACCGTCCTTGGCGATGTGTCCCTGTTGCACGAGGCGTTTGCCGCATTGGAAATGGGTCCCAGTTTCGCTCCCAGCCAACGCCTGTCGCATGGCGTAGTGCGCAAAATTGTCGGCAGCCTGCAGAGGCTATGGGATCAATTGCGCTGTAGGGCAAAAATCGATGCGCAAGCAGTCAGCTGGGTTCGACAAGCATCGCGGCGATCCCATCCCCGCCCTTCCCCAGTTCGTTTCTCGGTACGCATGAGCCTAACTGGGCGATCGATAAGAAGTTCCGCATATTGGCTACCTCCCTGCTCATGGTTCTACAGCGGAACATGGCGAAGCGGGCAAACCAAATTTAACAGCCGAACAGCGGATGGGTCTTAAGGAAATCAGGAGCTTAAGGGAAACTGGCGCAATAAAAGTCGGCGTTAGTGACGAAGGAGGGGAGTTTGTGGTAATCCCACAACACCTGGATAGGAGTATCACTAAACACCATCTGCAAGACACTACCGTCTACAGCCAGTCTACCTGTGAGGAGTTTGCTAAGCAGTTCCGCCGACTCAATCGGAAATGGACTGCTATTTCAACATCAGCAAACCTTTCTAAAGCTCTGATTTCACGGCTGAGGTGTGACCATCCCGTCTGCCCGGTCTTGTATGTCCTCATCAAGACCCATAAGCTGCCTTCAGGCGAACCTCCTAGAGACCCTTCGCAATATAACGTTAGACCCATAATAAGTAGCGTGGGTGGCCCAGCGGACAGGATTTCCTGGCTGCTAAACTTAGTTCTTGTGCAACTGCTTAGGTACCTACCTGTCCACCTCCCTAACACTTGCGCTTTCTTGGAAAAACTCCGAGACGCAAGGTTAGAAGGGAGCTGCGTGATGGAGTCATTTGATGTCACTTCACTGTACACAAATGTCTCCAGAGTAGATGCAATGCAGGCAGTCTACGAAATGCTCGTGGAACACCAGAACCATATCTCACTATATGGGCTCAGCATAGCTCAAATAATGACGCTCGTGGACGAGTGTCTTCAGTGTAACATCTTTAGATGGCCCAACGAGTACTACAGACAGGGCAGAGGGCTTGCCATGGGACAACGTCTCGCTCCGGTGCTGGCCATAGTGTATATGTCCAAAATAGAGAGACTCCTACTGGAACGTAAACCTTTGCTCTACTGTCGGTACATAGATGATTGTTTCATTGTTTGCGCAACGCGAAACGAAACGGGTTCCTGTTTCGATTTGCTCAATCATCAGGCTGAGCATGTTAAGCTCACAATGGAGAAACCGACGAACAACTGGTTGCCGTTCCTTTGTGTGCAACTTCATGTCTCTCACAGCACTTTCCAGACTAGGTGGTACCGGAAGCCGAGCAACAAGAACATCATTGTTCATTGCAGGTCTGCACACCCTAGCAGTGCCAACAGGGCCATTGTAAGTAACATGTTTCGCACAGCGGCGTTGGTATCCTCCAACCACGAATTCGAGTCCGTTTCAAGCGAGATGGCATCTCGTATAGCGTTGTCCAATGGGTACACTTCCGACAGCCTACCTAAGCAACATAGTCCGCCTGCAGGAGCACAAAGACGCAGATATCAAGAGCACACCAAAATTCCTTTCTTGGTGCCCTTCATCACAGATGCTCCTAGTGCTCAAGTACGGGAATGTATGCGCAAGACTGACTTATAAGGTCTGATCAGGCTAGTTAACATACCGCCTGCTAACCTCAGAATCCAACTTGTCAGGAACCGGCTGTACGATCGCGCTTGTGATACCCCGTCCTGCATGGTCTGCCCGTTCGGAAAGGAAGGGGATTGCACGGCCTCGGTGTGGTATACCTCATCACTTGCACGGAGTGCAATGAGGAATACATCGGCGAGACGGGCAGGCCGCTTTGGGTGAGGGTCAAGGAACACATGGGCGGACTTCGGAGATGTCAGATTTTTACGCCGTTGGGGAAGCACAGGCAGCGTAGCCATGGTGGCGCAATGGTTGGGGTCGCGGTTACAATCCTTGCTCGAGAGGTTGATATCGCAGCACGCAAGAATCTCGAAGCGCTGTGGATTGCCTTCAAGAATACCGCGATCAATAGGAGGGAAGAGCGCGTAGCGCTAACCCAGGAGCTGGCCCTATTTGCTGACCTCTGTGGGCTCGACCCCGGAGGGCGACAGCCGGAGGGTCGCTGAGGGGTTCACCTTAGGTGGTAGTCTCATTCACCCAAACTGCCTCCATCCGAGGGTGACGCACCAGCCTCTTGGCTGCTTCCATAAGGTTAGTTGGGCTGTCTCACTCCCCTTTCGTCTCCTTTTCCTATTAGTTCCGGAAACTCCTGTGACTTGAAATAGTTCTTGGACGAGTAACCTTTCAAACCTCGCTTGACTTTCCAGGCTCTGAAGAAGGCGGATACGCCGAAACGTCAGGCGAATAAAGTGTGGTTAACAATCTTGGCTCCACAGCTCGAACAGTCCTATTGGTATCTACGCAATGCCAAGATTCAACGACAGTTGATCATGGAATATTTCATCATGAGCTTCCTAGTGAAGCTATTTTCTTGAAAATATGCCTTTTTCTTCAACTACTGGTCCAACAAAGACGTCCATTGAATTGAAAGACGGCAGGTCTGGAAAGTCCACCTGATACTCCCATAAAAATCATTTTATGTAAAAACGAACACATAGTGCACAACCATACTAACTTATGTCGCCCTATGTCTTCTTATCCTAATAATTACATGTAGAATGGGGCCGAAAGCAGCATTTCTTGTTCAGTACGGAATGGTGAAAAATACTGTAAAATGAAAAGGACGTTGGAAATAATTGAAACGACTCTGCCCATCGCTACAGTCAAGCAGTTGACGCGCATTCAACTTCGTCAAGAGGTACGTCCTTATAGTGAAAGCGGTCGTCGCGACGTCTATTGTATGTGTGAACGGCGAAGAGCCATCAGTATCATCTGTTATCGTCGTTGGTCGTCGTTGATAGTCGATTTGCTCGAGCGGGCGCCAACAAAGCCTCAAGAGCAACGTTTTTTTTTGGTTACGCAAAGCTCTGTATTCGGGTTTCAAAGCTGTTCAAACACCAGTGCTCATATGGCATTGAGAAAACAACGTTCGCAGAGTCTGACATATTCGACTGCAGTGGGGCATGCAGAGAGTGCTATTTCGAATCACACGCAATAACATTCGTTGAACTGCAGTGAAGAAGACTCAAATTTCGAACTCTTCTCGGAGAATTCCTGACGCACGAGGGAAGGGGAGCCTATGGGGAAATGGCAATCTTCCATTGTTAGAATTATTTCCACAGCCGAGAACGATCAAACCCTCTGCGGTACGCGTTCGGGCTCCACACGATGTCAGGAGGGCATAGCAGTTTCGTGGTCTACGCCTTGCCTCTACAAGGACAAGCAGTGTCTAGCCGTAAACACAGATCGGCGTTCTTCCTTTCTGTCTGGTAGCAGCACACCGATTTCGGTATACGGTGTTCTTGTCTGAGAAACGTGGCCGCTCAGCAAACCTACAAATGTTGACCAAGAATTTTTGTCTATATATAATCATTTCAGGGTACGACAGAACAACGGAGTTAAAAATTAAAAAAAAAAATAATTTTTTATTTTTTTATGCTTAACAAAACAACAGTGAATAACTTTGACCCTTTAACTCTCTTACTTGCTGCACCTGCAGTTTCTAAACATCCAGTGGTATTCGAGTATCTTTCAAATGACATAAATACGTTTCAAAGTGTAAAATTCAAACCTCAAACGTAAGCAGAGAGCAGCTGTCGGCGAAGGTCATCCTTCTTTTTTGACTTTCCAGTTCAATAACCGAAAATTGACAAAAATCGACACGGAAGAAAGGTGAAGTATACCTTGTGAGAGAGCAAATCATTCTCTTTCGAATGGTATTAGGTAGTCTCATAAGTCCCCGCCGTTTTTTTTCAACGATTCATTGCTGATTTCGCCGGCGGTCTCTTGCCTAGCGCTGAACAGCTTTCGAAAGAGAATGATTTGCTCTATCAGAACGCATATTGAATTTTTTCGATCCTGAACTTTGTCAATTTTTAGGTCGTTAAAGTGATAAGTGAAAAAGTGAAGAAGTGGCCATCTGCGCAGTCGCTTCTCTCCGCTTAGGCTGAAATTTTTGCGCAGTTTTTTATAGCATTTGGAAGACAATGTTCCGCACTATAAGAACACCTGTTGGCGCTATTTGCTCATTCGTCCTTTATTGATTTTTAGGTCATCAAATTGGGACGTCCGACTTTTCCGTCCGAATTTTTACCGACAACTCCTGCTCTGGGGTGGGCATATCAACAAAATTCCAAAAAGAGGACAATCATCTTCACCAACAACTCCTTCTCCTTGCTCAGTTGTTATTATTCGACAGCATAAGACAATAAACGCGACACAAATTCTTATTGAGCAGGACACCCTCTTCCGAACAACATATAACACCAAGCAAAAAAGTCCAACCATAGAGCAGGAGCTGTCGGTAAAAATTCGAACGGAAAAGTCGGACGTCCCAATTTGGTGAAAATCAATTGGTGAAAATCATCTAAAAATCAATAAAGGACGAATGAGCAAATAGCGCCAACATGTATTCTTGTAGCACAGAACATTGTCTACCAAATGCTATGAAAAAATGCGCAAAAAATTCCAAACCTGCGCAGATGGAGAAGCGACTGCACAGACGGCCAATTCTTCACTTCTCACTTTAACGACCTAAGAGTTGACAAAATTCAGGATGAAAAAAAGAAATGCACAACAAGTTTTGATAGAGCAAATTATTCTATTTCGAAAGCTGTTTAGCTACATGCAAAAGACCGCCGGGGAAATCCGCAATGAATCGTTGAAAAAAACGGTGGGGACTTATGGGACAACCTAATACAGTGCCCTCTCGTTATAACGCCTCCGGATAAGACGCGACTCTCGATATAACGTAGATTTTCTCAGGCCCCGGCCATCTTACCTTTACGCCAGTACAAACCAACTCCGCTTAAGACGCGTCGGATACAACGCTACTCCCGTTATAGCGCGGTTTTGGGAGAAACTCTGCGTTCAAAATGACTCCCGTTATAACGCGACCACCGCTCAGTTCCGGTCCCACACGGAAAATGAAGAGAAGCAAGATGCTGCCGCGATCTTGATCAAACCTACCGATCTACTGAGTCTTTCCTAATCATGACCAGCAGCTGTGCGACAATGAACTAGATGCATATGGACGCTTTTTATGAGTGCGCGACCCACGAAGTGTTCATAGTCAGCAATATGTCGAGCACGGTTGGAAACTCGCAGTAGTCGTTAGAAGCTGCCGTATGTTAGGAGATTTCCTCTATCAGAAACGAAAAAATGAGGGGTGACACTCAGGCTATTCAAAACAATGCCCCACACTCGATCTTTTAAGCCAAGAGCAGCTGGTGTAGGTGCTGTTCATTGTTACGTGATGTTCTGTTACGATCTAAACTCTCGTGCTATGAGGGACTTGTGCCTGTACCATCTGCTTTGTGGACATAATTACAGCAACAACGCTGTTTGATCGCACCCAACGTTCCCAAATCATGGAAGATTGTCATTTATGCCATTTGCAATGAGAACATCGATGAGGCATGGTTTACCAGCGCTGATAGTATAGTGGGCAAACATCCTGCTCGAAGATAGAGAATTCTTGTACGAGTTCCGCTTGGAGCGATAGTTTTGATTGCAATAAAGATCTTACAGCAGTAGGTTGCATATTACTGTTGATGACCACGTGTAACCTACGACTGATACTCATTGTTCCTCACAGATATTTGTCATAATTATGCATATATCAGAGAGTATCTCCAAGGACAGCGCTGCCTTAATAATCTAAAGTTGTTTTATGCCTTCTCACTGCCTTCAAGGCCGTATATTTCCATGCTATACGTCATATTTAGTCAATTAATGCAATTTTAGAAAATTCTGCCAGCAAGAGAGTGTAAAAAAGCCAGCTCTGGTTAGGACGCGACTCCCGTTATAATGCGGATTTTCTCCGGTCCCTTCAAACGCGTTACAACGAGAGGGGACTGTATAATGCAAAAACTTTCAGTAAAATTCAGAAGTGAATGTTTAAAAAACGGTAGAGATCTATCTTCAAACCTAATATTTTATGGTCTTATTCATCTTATGAAATAGGCCCTGTGTAGCGCAGTCGGAGAAAGCGCCGGCTGTCGCGTGCACCCGATACCAGGTTCGTGGACTACGTTTTCCGCCTAGCCCAATCAAGCCTTCAATCCCGAAGTTAAGATGAGTGGCGCATCTCAAAAGAAATGGAGCCGTTCTTAATTCTTGATTCCAAAAAATGAAAAACCGTGGTCTTTCGTAAGCTGCTGTTTCTGGAGTGCATTCAGAGCAGTCGGCCCGAACAGCCTGTTCTCTCCGAATGATGTGATGCGCTCGATTCCTAACAAAATCTGTGTCCCTGCTGCTCCACCTGCTTGGGACAAAATCAATTCGGTGGCCGAGGAAAACTGTTCTTTACCAGCCACTTGAGGCTTAAGGAAACTGATTTGAATTGTTCTTTACCTATCAGGGTGTAGATAGTATAGCAGTGGTCAGAGACAAGAGTTGGGTTTCCCAAACATAGTCGCTTTCGATTCCCCTCCAGTTTCTTTGTGGTCCCAATTCTAGGTGACAGCCTCACTAGCCACAACATTGTGCTTCTTCGATCAGTAGCGCTCGCTTTCTTGAGTACCCGTTTTGAAAAAGGATGTGGTGTGCAGTTATTCGGTTTGATGTTTTGAAGGTGGCCTATGACAACGATATGCTTACCAGGTAAGGAGTCTCAGGCGTAGGTCTGAACGGGGGAAATGGATAGTACTGCGAGAATGTCCATCCTCCGATATATTAGAAAAACATCTTTCGTTTTTGCTGAGTCCTCGAACCCAGAGAGCTGCGGGCCCTCGAAATTGGGGCGGTAGGTTACAGCAGGCATGGGTGACTAATGACAAGGTCATGGTCACCGTTTTCAACCAGCTTTGTCTGTAGGGGTTATCTGGGGTGTTGATCACGAATCTGACCATTTTGACAATTTAGAGTGAAATAAATGTGTATGAGATGTGTAGAAAGCAAATTGGGAAAGAAGGCAGCGGTCACGAAAAAATGCAAAAACAGTGCATAGCACGGGAGCCGAACATCTGACCTAGCACCTGTGAAGCATCGTCGCACCCTGCTGAGCCAACGATTTGCTTGCCGCAAGTCCTTTCGCCACGTCCTATACATCAGTGCCCGCGCCTGTGGGCACGTGGGTACACGCTGACGGTGCAGTACCGTACCCGCAACTTCGAGGGCCCGTAGCTCTTTGGGTTCAAGGACTCAGCAAAAACGAAACAAGTTATTCTACTATATGAAGGGTGAAGATTCTCGCAGTACTATCCATTCCCCCGTTCAGGCCCACGCCTGAGACCCTTCCCTGGTCAGTTCACCACACAGTTGTGACTAGCATTCAGCCCACACACAATTAACCCAGTCTCAAATCTGAACGTTTCGAAAAGTACCTGGCGCAATCATTTCCGCTCCTCGTATGTAGTGAAATTTCTGTTTTCCTCCACTTCCACGAGCTTCTTCATGCTCTATGAAAGCTTTCTTGTCTGCAACGTTGTTTTTTTTTGGAACACCCTGCATGTTGAATTCTGAGGACGTTATTCGGCTGAATAACCATACAATCATTGGTGTTTGGATAGCGTTTATCCAAATGCAGTGCTCGTCAGAGCTAAAAAAATCGCCTGCCCTACAGTGGCTGAATAAAGGGAGGCAAGCACCTCTTGCCTTCATTCTGGTGCACATTCGTGTAAATCTCCATTTACCCTTTCAATTCCTTATCCGATAATGCTTATTCGAGGTTAGAAATAGGTAGCTTGACGGCATAAATACCTTACTATGGCTAGTTACAGGCAGCCAAGTTAAGAATACTCTCCGTCATAACTAATCCTCAAACAAGAAAGCTCCAGAACAAAACTGAAAAGTACAACAGACTTTTACTCGAATACTAGTTCACAGATGCATACCGTATCTACAACCGTTGAATTACGACAGCAGGCCAAAATTTTTGAGACTATAATCGCTGAGGTAATTCCGAACGATATTACGCTGCTCATTTCGGCTAAATCTGATGAGATTTGCGAAAGTTATGGTAGTTCAAAGTGAAGCACTCAAAACGCTAAGAACTTTCCGGACAACCTATACCTTTTTAGGTGCTGTCTCCTCATGTACATCCTGTACACGACCCCTACTTCGCTTACGGCCGAGTGAGAATCGAGCGGCTAGTCGTGAAGTGAATGAAGATTTCTCCGAGGGTAAACCAGTGGGCGATCAAGGCTGCAAATAACGCCGCATAGTAGGCTAAGCGGGCGGCGGGCGATCTGGAAATGCTCTAAGCACCTGGACGGACTGCGCGAGTCCTCCACTTGGAATCGGGGCCAGTTTGTTAAATACGCTAACCGTTTGAAGGCCAGCAGCTTGGTGGTGGTGCGAAATACTGAAGGCGAAAACGCAGAATTTGTTGCATGCGTCGAGATGAACAGTCAAAGCTGAAGCTTTGCATCGGTTGGAGCTTCGTCAGAATGGAGAAGCTTCTCCTTTTTATTGTTTATTGAATCCGGAAGGGATAACATTTGCACTCTAATATGTACGAACTATAAGCAACAAACAACGCTTTTTTCGAGCACAGCGAATACTTTGCTTCAAAGAGATTTTTCAAAGTTTTATTCGGCATCACACACCGCTTAACTATCGCTCATCTTCCCAGAGGTTTAACCTACGGTTATAGACCACACATCGCCAACTGTGCTTTCGTTTAGCAATTCTTCACTTCTGGATATGAACATACTCGGATATTCGTTTTCGAGAAGCCGAACAAACACTTGCTATTGGAATGAGAACCAGTTCCTATGTATAACATAGGATATATCTGCTTATGTACACGTATACACATTTATGTACGTACGAGCTGGATGTACGTGGGTATAAGCATCGACGATTATCCTGCAACACAACAGGAGTCCACCTATTCTCAGGAGCGCAACGGACGGCAGGGGATCGCGCCGGGACCCCTCACCTGGCCAATCGGCGCAGCTCGCCGCACCCAAGGTAACAGGTCCTCATCCCAATAGCAAGTGGTTGTTCGGCTCTTCGAAAGCGATATTTAGGTACCCGCCAATTTCTCAATCAATGGCATCTGTTCTTAGTTAATCCGTAATCCATGTCTTCCGAACTAAACGTTGAATCAGGCCAATAACTTGCCTCTAATTCCGTCGAACAACTTATCACTTCGAATAAGATTAAACCGCTTCAAGTTCTGAGGAAGACAAGACCAGAGAACAGAACGCAGCAACCAATCAAAAAACTATAGCATTCCAGACGTGCCTTCTCCACATCATCTGGCAAGATGTTCCGCTATTTGGTTCGCCTTTATGGTAGCAAGTGTAGTCGTTAGGCAGCCCTAGTACGGTTGAATGTCATTCTAAACAGGGATTAACAGAGGAAAAAGTATTTTTCTGTCCGTTAACTTTATTAATTGTTTTGGCGTCACCTACATTGAACCTATCGCTTCATACAGCTAGCTCATGGTAAGTTAATTGTGGTACGTATGAAGCGTTGGGCGCGTGTAGCGCAGTCGGAGGAGGTGCCGGCTGTCGCGTGCACCCGATACCAGGTTCGTGGTTCGGATTTTCCGCCCAGGCCAACCAAGCCTTCCATCCCTCCGGGGTCGGTGAATTCGTACCGGACTTGTCTGGGAAGGATAAAGCGCTGAATTGTTTATCGGCTGGACACCGCAAGTCATTGTATGGCCAAATACGCATTCAACTCGCCTCCACGACATCCCGTAGAAGTAGAATGCGTGGCGCATCAAAAATGGGATTGAGTAACGCCGTCCTTCATCCTTTATCCTAATATTTATGAAGCGTTAATCAACTTCCCTCTAGGAAGTTAACTGGTGTCAGTAATTCATTACACCTACACCTAGACCATCCTACGCAGAAGTATTAGTTGTAGTGGGAACAATAACCGAAGAAGAGTCCGAATACAGATCAAGGGATGACTTAAAAGTTGTAAACATGGCATTGGGTAAATAATGAAGGACGGTTGAATAGGCGTTACTCAATCCCTTTTGAAAGAGTCACGTATTCTACTTTTGCGGGATGTCGTGGAGAGACTTGAATACGCATTTGGCCTATTCAATGACTTGCTGCAGCCAGTCGATGGACAAGTCAGTGTTTGTATCATTTGCTGAGACGTTTGATAGAAATTACGAGATGGAAGGCTCGGTAGGCCTGGGGGATATGCGAATCAGAAACCTCTGAGGCCGGATTCACGATTGGTAAGGTAATGGGTTAAGGGTAACGGATAGGTTTACCAGCAGAGGATAGTTGGCAGAGGGCAGGTTTGGTATACATGACGTGATATAATTCGGTGAATGGTATAATTCTACCTCACCATTTACCCACCTTCACGCTCTGGTGAATTCCAGGTAATGCTTCAATTTCTACCCTCCACCCAGATAGGTCTAGATAAAGTCCTTCATGAATCCTGCCTCTGGAATCATCGGCTGCACATAATAGCTGGCACCTCCTCCGATTGCGCTACCCCGCACCTATCCTACTATATATAAAGGAGCAAGCGTGTGTGTTGTGTGTGTGTGTGTGTGTGTGTGTGTGTGTGTGTGTGTGTGTGTGTGTGTGTGTGTGTGTGTGTGTGTGTGTGTGTGTGTGTGTGTGTGTGTGTGTGTGTATGTTTCCGTCCGTCACAACTGGAGTGCGGGCACTGCGTAGTGGCACAGCACAGTGGCCGAACGCATTGGCGACCGAGCATGGCGAGCCGTTAAAGGTGCCGAACACATCGGCAACCGTGCATGGCGAGCCGTAGACGTGCCGAACACGTCGACAACCGTGCCTGGGCATTTAGATGATCATCGACGGGAGGGGTTGTGGAGGCAATCGATATCGATCGATATTATCGATTTTTTGAGGATGACGTTCAAGCGGCACGAAACTTCAACCTGGGGTAATCGAGGTCGCTGAACACGAATCTGGAGTCGACCAGTCGATATCGATCGATATTATCGATTTTCTGTGGATGTCGTTGAAGCGGCACGAAACTTTACCCCTAGGGGTAATCGAGGTCGCTGAACACGAATCTGAAGTTCGGTTTTGAACTGTCGATCGCCATAAATCGATATTGGGCTAATAAGCCGTCAAAAAGCCGTTGGTGCGGCCGAGAGGCCGCACGGACGGCTGGTTTGTAATATGACTGTACACGATTTTCTTGGTGCGATTTTTCTTAGCGATGACATTCTGACTTTCCTTACCCCACTACACAAATTACGCGTCATGTCAAAGTGGCAGCGCAGAGGAAGCGTTTGTGGTCGAATAGTGCAGGAATTAAAGCTTCACACTATCTCTAGGCATCTGCAAATGACGAAATAACAAAGGTGAACATCTAAAGCTCCCTCTCCAAAGCTTGTCTAACGTCCTACAGTCTACAGGGAGTCTCAAAAAATGTATGCACTATTTGAAAGGTGATAACTTTGCTCACAATAAAGGCACTGAAGAAGTTGAGGCTCATATAAAAGCATAAGAAAATGGAAATCCTCTGACATATGAGAGAATGCGAACGCGCCGTTGAAATTTGAAATTTTGCGTTTTACACTCGATTGATTGTGTTTCGCTTGAATACATGCCATAATTTCTTTACAAAGCTGCCGTTTTGATTGATTTCTGCTTCTTTTGAGGTAATACTTAAAAACACACTGTGGCGCGAAAAAGGGCAGGATATCCTAAATGATTAAGGTACTATGTGAAGGGTTGTAACATTGCTGCTAGTGAGTCATTTGAAAATGATTGAGATTCATATGGAAGCATAGGGTAACGACGAACGGGTAGTCAAGGTTACGCCGCACCTGCGCCTGAAACCTTGTGTTTCAGACTCGATTGATTGTGCATGAGCTGAATGCTTGTTACAGTCTCGTTACTGCATGGCCAGATTAACCTGTGCTGTGATTCTTTGAACGTTTTCCGTCCCCCAGTAGCTGCAGTTTTG
Organism: Heligmosomoides polygyrus bakeri; assembly: GCA_947359475.1. Lineage (NCBI taxonomy): Eukaryota > Metazoa > Nematoda > Chromadorea > Rhabditida > Heligmosomidae > Heligmosomoides > Heligmosomoides polygyrus. The sequence continues at coordinate 106,474,278 of OX375867.1, read as the reverse complement.
CCGTTTAACCTTTCCATTCAGCTTGAGTGTTGCTTCATCAGTCCACAGAATCCGTCTTGGAAAGTGAAGCTCCTGCTCACATTTAAATAGTGCAATCAATAAACTCCAACGTCACGTGTCTTCCACATGATGGTCAAGTTCTAAACGTTGAAAGAAGCACAGTGCAGGTAAAAAAATAAATAAATAAATAAATAAATAAATAGAATAAAAATAATAAAATAAAAATTAGGAAATAGTAAAAATATCAAAAATAAAAATAAAACAAAAAGTAATAAAATAATCAAATTTAACAAAAAATATTATTTAAAAAATGTGAAAATTATAACACCTTCTTTCTTCACAGATGTGCCACCGAGGAGGTGTTATAATAAACACGATTCGTCTGAAGGGAGGTGGCAAAACGAACCGAAACGAATGAATTTTGCTGTTATGCCTCCATCATATTCAAGTATATTTAATGTGGTCGATTAATAGCTATGACAAGCATTCAGCCCATGCACATTCAATCAATCGAGTTTGAAATGCAAGGTTTCAGGCGGAGGCATGGCGCAATCTTGACTACGTGCATGTCACAGAAGTCTCGTTATTACCCTGTGTTTTCATATGAGTCTGAAACATCTTCAAATGCTTCACTAGCAGCAATGTTAGAACATTTCACATAGCACCTGCATTTTTAGAGTACCCTGAATTTTGCAAGCCGTAGTGTGCTTTAAAAAACACAAATCAATCGATACGGCTCCTTTGTGGGGAAATTATAGCAAGTATTCAGACGAAAAACAATCGAGTGTAAAATGCAAGGTTTCAGACGAGTGCACGGCGATTTCATGCTGCTCATATGTCAGAAAGTTTATATTTTCTTAAGCTTTCATACAAGCCTTTAACCACTTTAGTGCCTCTAATGTGAGCAGAGTTATCATCCTTCAAACATACATTCGTTTGGAGACATCCTGTATAAATATTATATACCCTACATAGCATCTCATCCTGATCGCTACTTGTTGTAGTCGTCCAGGGTAGAACAGCTTTATTGCGAAGAACAGCAGCCAGGAAGAATGAGGAACCGATACATAACAAATCGGGAGCTATTTATAGGAAAAGGGAGTGTGTAGCGCAATCGGAGAAGGCGCCGACTGTCGCCTGCACCCGGTACCAGGTTCCTGGTTCGGATTTCCTGTCCAGGCCAACCAAGCCCTCCATCCCTTCGGGATCGTTGAATTGGTACCAGACGTGTCCGGAAAGGATAAAGCGCTGCCGTGTTCATCGGCTGACCACCGCAAGTCATTGTATGACCAAATACGCATTCAAATCGCCTCCACGACATCCCGTAGAAGTAGAATGCGTGACGCATCCCAAATAAAATTGAGTAACATTTTTATCCTTTTACCCTGTATAAAACGGCTGTGAAAGGAAGGAAGCGTTGGCCTGACTACTGCCTGGATCGCGAAGGTCAGTTTAGGTGCATCAGCTTCGGACAACCTAGAAATGTGACAGCACTGAAGACCATGAAGTCTTCGAAGTTTCGGTGCGTAACGTTGCCTCGCTCCGCTTCCGAACGGCCACCACCGAAGACGCGAATTTCCCCAGGGGTCGGATTCATCAACGACTTCACAGCGGAAAATTCAGATAGCGCGACGAAGTGCTTCACCATATCGCTTGATAAGCCGCGTTATCTGGGCTTTTCGCTTACAATTCCCCGTTAAAGTTACGTAAGTCGTTGATGAATCTGGCTCCAGGTGGTCAGAGGTGAGGCTGCGGGGTGCGAGGTGCAGCTTGCTCCTCAGGGGTGGCGCGCGATGTTTCAACGGGCCGGATCCATCCGGTTCTTGCGCGACCATATAAATGCTCTCCGCTTTGCCCGCAGCGGCTGTTACTCAACTGTTTCCGGCTGCACACCAGCTTTTCATTTCACCTTCCCACTGCGGTCCTAATCGGCAAAAAAGCCGTCTCTAAGGGTTCCCCTGATCCGGTCTCATTATTAGGAATTGCATGTGGGTTCGCTGCGATGAAATTTAGTGCAGCTGCATTTGGGACAGTTTCTCCTCATGTCACGAAGATTTACCAAGGTCTCTTGGAGGGTGTATACAGTCTCTTGCCGGAAATGTTTGAAAAAGTCGATAAACATCACCTTAGCCTGTATTTTCGGAGACTGCTCGAGTAATAAGGTAGATTAGCATAGGTGAGTCAAGGATTTTCCGTCACCGTCCGATCAGCTGTGATGCTTCCGAAGTAATACAACATTATAAACCTGAACTTGGGCTAGAGTATACTTGTGCCCGAATGAAAAAAATTCGAACATTCGAATTCGAATAATTCTATTCGAAATCGAATGTTCGTATTCGAACGTTCGAAAAAAGCGATTTTCGAATGTATTCAAATTCGAATACTCTAAAAAAGCGATTTTCGAATGTATTCGATTTTCGAATATTCGAAAATCGTCGCTATTCGAATATATTCGGCTATTTGAAATTTTTGGGAGAGCACAACTATAGGCTAGAGCTCCATTCATGCTGAGTTAAAATGCCACAACAAGAGCCGCAAAAGGATACTTTTGCCTACTACTGCAGCTGAGCCTTGAGATTCTTCATACAACAGTAGGGTACGTGCCGAAATCTAATCGTAAGAAGCTCGCATAAACCAGTCGCTGAAAAACAGCCAATAAACTTACCAGGAGAGGGTCTCAGGCGCATGTCTGAATGGCGAAAAAAAAGAATCCCTTAAAATTGCAGAAAGGAGGTTTCATTTTTGCAAAGTCCTTAAAGCAAAGGAGTTAAGGGCCCCTGATATGCCAGTATTGAGTTGCACTGTCAGCACGCACCTGCCATGTTTGTGGCGCCCTTCGTGGAGATATGTAAGGGAGGTGATGAAAGATACTGATGCAAGTAGCTCGGTGGCTCAGCGGAGGGTGACGGTGGTTCATAGATGTAGGGTCAGGTGCTCGGTTCCGGTGCTGTGTCGCACTTTTACATTCTAATGTTCATTTCTTGTTCCGTATCTGTCACCTTTCCTAGCTCATTGGTCGAGGTCGAGAAGTAGTTCTTCTTCTCCTGAGCGTTTAGTCCCGCGTAGTCGCAGGGTCCGCTGTTCTTGTGATCTGTCGCCACCTTATCCTATCAAGGGCGTCATCTGCCGTGGCGCATCTGCCCGGCGGGTCCATCCACATGCCCACCTCAACATCCTCATTTCCGCAGCGTGCAGTTGCCGCTCCTGCGCCTTACCCAAGGCTCAGCACTCACTGCCGTAGAGGAGGGCAGGTCTCACAACTGTTCTATAGGGCTTGCCTTTGAGCGTCCTAGAGCATCTACAGTCGCAGAGCATCTACATCTACAGACTTCTGTGGCGTTGCTGCTGCCCTACCCTAAACCGGCAGGGACGCAGAGCTCGCCGCCAGTGGCTTCGGGAGAGTCTGTCTGAGCTATTCTTCTTCTTCTTCTTCTTCTTCTGCTGCTGAGCATTTAGTCCCGCGCAGTAGCAGGGTCCGCTGTTCTTGTGATCTGTCGCCACCTTATCCTATCAAGGGCGTCATCTGCCGTGGCGCCGACTTCGGCGAGATCTCTCTTGATGACGTCCTTCCATCTTTTCCTTGGGGCTCCTCTCGGACGCTTTCCGGGTGCCTCGAAATCTAGGGCCAACCTTACGGAGGTCGAGGAGTAGGGGCAAAAAAATTTTCACCCAACCTTGCCTAATGGGGTTATCTGGGCGCTGATCACGAACATGATTTGAAGATCCATTTTTGAAATTTCGACCGATTACGGTAGTTAAGCACGTGTGCATGCGGCCCCATAGTAAACTTTGAGGGTTCCCAGCTCCTTGGGCCTGGGGACTTTGCAAAAATGGTACCTATTTTTCTACCATATGAATGGTGGAGACTCCCATGGTGGTATTCATTTTCGCCGTTCAGACATACGCCTGAGGCACCTCCCTGGTTAGAAAGCAAAGAAGCAGTGGATAGTAGAAATTCTGCCACAATGTCACCTATTGTTCACGAATTTCATTTCTAACCGTAAAACTTCCCCAACACGGCTTTCCACCTGCCCCGGTGAGTTTTTGTCCATGAATCTGGATTTTATCTTTCAGCTCTATTATGGATGATAAGGATAAGGATAAAGGACGGCGTTACTCAATCCCTTTTGGGATGCGCCACGCATTCTACTTCTACGGGATGTCGTGAAGGCGATTCTGAATGCGTATTTGGCCATACAATGACTTAAAGGGTAACATAATAATAAAGGGTTGGCCTGGGCTGGAAATCCGAACCAGGAACCTTGTATCGGGTGCAGGCGACAGTCGACGCCTGCTTCGACTGCGCTACACGCGCTTATCATGGATGATATTGCTGGGAATATGGCTCTAGTACGGGATATCCTTTCAGAGCACCAACTTGAGAAAGTTTTTCTCATTTTCTAAAAGCCAAAAGGTTCAGAAGATGGTGTGAGGTGTAGCACTTCATGCGCGAGGAGCAACATCAGCGGCGAGAATTCAGGTTCATCAATCTATTTTCCGCTTTCTGTATTACGTCGGGTTCTTACCACTTTTCTGAACCTGGTTAGGCGCTGTATCTCCTCATGCACTTTAGGATTTCTATCAAGTTGCTTTCGCAAAACTGCTTTGGTCCTGAAGCGCCGGATATCTCACATAACTGTCGAACAACTACTTTTAATTCAGAGCCTTTCGCGACGATCTCAGAACTACTGCCGATGTTTGTAGTGTTACTTCTTCTATGTAGTGTTCATATTCGACAGTCATTTCAGGTGAATTTTACGAGCTCTTTAAGGTTGCCAACTTCAGTCGTATTTTCTAGAAACATAATAATAAAGGATTACTTTTAAGGATGTCAAATAAAATTCAGGAAATGACGTCCGAGGTGGAGCCGGGAAAGAAGCATCTGATGAGATTCTCTGTACATTTTAGCAGAGTAGTCGAAAATAAAGTGATAAATATGTGCCTTGAAATATGGGACTATAGGGACTAGATAACATACATAATGTTCTTCACTTTAGCCCACTCAAGACATTAAGGGCTACAACTTCTACGAATTTTTACGCTGTTTGACATAGATTTTTTCTCTATATTTTCCCACACTCTTCTTATGAACTGAATTATTTATTTTATTTTTTTATTACACAAGTCGACAATTATGTGGAAAAGGAACTCATAACGGCAACAGAACGAAACGACAAAGAAAATGTAGACCACAGCTCAGAACTACATGAAACACCGAAATCAATATTAAGACAAACAATTGGATGTTGTTTCATGTTAAAAAAAAATATACGGTAATATCACAGCAAATTTTTTTGTGGATAAAGGGCGGTGTTACTCAATACCTGTTGGGATGCGCCACGCATTCTACTTCCACGGGATATCGTGGTGGCGATTTGAATGCGTGTTTGGCGATACTATGACTTACGGTGGCCAGCCGATGAACAAGTCAACGCTTTATCCTTCTCAGACAAGTCTGGTACCAATTCAACGATCCCGAAGGGATGGAAGGCTTGGTTGGCCTGTCCGGGAAATCCGAACCAGGAACGTGGTATCGAGTGCAGGCGAGAGTCGGCGCCTACTCCGGCTGCGCTACACACGCCCCTTTGTGATATTACCGTATTCCAATTCTTTCTTCTGTTATTCAAATTCTTTCTTATTATTGAACTCGGGGACAATTTCAAAAAATAAAGAAGTTAGCTTTTTCACTCTACGTAAGGGATTCTTAGAGGGTCCCCCTCCACCCATCGTTCG
>OX375867.1:105797733-105868345 GCA_947359475.1 Heligmosomoides polygyrus bakeri | reverse complement strand
GTCTGAATTAACCAGGTGTTGCATATTCGTCGAATAGCTTCTCTCTAATGGTAAGAGAAAATCAGGAAGATGAAATATCTCGACCCGGTTACGTCATTAGGCAGAGTTACAGCCGGCGATGTTGGGTCGTTGGAGACATATAGACCAATTCTCGGATTTCGCGTACTGCACTCCTTTTGCACTTTTTCAGTTCTGAAATTATAGGATGCCATCCACACATTTACATACATGTAAAAAGTTCTTAAACAACAGATAAGAAGTTTACTTCGAAAAACAGATGCAATTGCCCACCGATGAAATATTGTAAGGTGCAATACGTCATTTACAAAATATCGAACGTCACATAAATATAACCTCACGCAAAATTAGTTTACAATTAAACAGGTGCACACAAGCTTAAGAAGGAATGATAGTTTCAAACAGGAACATAACGCATAAAGCATGCCTTGTTGTGGCTTGAAATCAACTACAACAACATTTCCATAAAAGCTCATCTTTATAACGTGGTCTCTGTTTTGTATATCGAAGGGGAGGTTATGGACCAAAGTGATCGAAAGGAGCGGGATGGTAAGTGATATGAAATATAAGGAGAATCCAACATCGGTTGACTTGATTCTGCTAGTAGAGACAATTCGAGTTGTCAGCGTGAACAACTTTTTCTTACCTGATACTAAAAAGGGAAGGTTCCCAACTCATGGTGAGGTTTTGCGATGGTATTTTGACAGGATGTGGGCCGTCCAGAATTAAAGTTAGTTTTTGCTGAGCGCTTTTTTTAAAGATGGGAGAAAAGTGTGAAAACATGCGCTTGTGCATGCTGGTATACCTTCACCCTACATCCCACTTCTCAACGAATGCTTCTCGAACACACCGACTACCATTCAGTTGTTCGATCGAAAGCTTAAAATTTCTGTCGGGAAAGGAGTACGGCAGGGAGACACGATTTCTCCCAAGCTATTCACAGCGGCACTCCAGGATGCCATGAAGGACTTGAACTGGGACGATAAAGCTACCTTGTCGACGGTAAACGGATCAGCAACCTTCGCTTCGCCGACGATAGTGTTCTCATCTCTACCAGCACGGCAGAAGTCGAGGAAATGCTGAACGAGCTCAATGTGGCAGGTACGAAGACTGGATTGGACATGAATATGTCCAAAACGCAATTTACGGTCAACCAGTGGTATGACACGGGACACGTAAGGTTAAATGGAGTCGCTCTACAACAGGTCGATTCCTACGTCTTTTTGGGAAGAGAGCTGAACATGGATAACGACCTCGCTCCTGAAATCGCCCGCAGGAGACGCGCAGCATGGGCGGCCTTCATTTCGATTCGCGAAGTCACCGATCATGTCCAGGATGCCGGCCTCAGGGCCTCGATATTCAACGCCTCTGTACTGCCTGCGATGTGCTACGGGACAGAAACCTCGCCCGACAACAAGACAATCGCCAGAGCGATGCAAACTACGCATCGTGCACTGGAGAGATGTCTTCTGAGGACAAGCCTTCGTCAGCAGTGGCAAGAAGGCCTACGAAGCTCAGAGCTACGGGAGAAGTCGCAATTAGCAGACCCGCTGCAGTACATGAAGAAGTCCAGATATCGCTGGGCCGGACACCTGCTTCGACGAAAGAACGATAGATGGAGTCTCCGTGTCACAGAATGGCTCCCGAGAGATCATAACAGACCACTGGGACGACGTAGATTTTCAATTGAAAATTCCCCAATAAGGTGAGTGAAGTAAACGGTGCAATATAGTGACCCAACAAAAAATAGTGCTTAAAAATCGGCGCGAACAGCACAGTACGGAGGAGTTTGCAAGCACAGTGTGGAGGAGAGGATGGGACGAGAGCAAGGCGCGCGAGGGGACGAAGCGAGTGATTGGAACCCGGTCGTTCGTTGACCAGACGCATAGACCAGAAATACGCTGCGCTAGGAAAGCATTAGCTGGGAAAACGACGTGACGATAACGACGATCTGCATCAGCGGCGATCCACTGACAACTGCCTGGAACAGTGCTGGGAGAAGATCATGCGGGAGCTGATCGATCGCCCGTAAAGCTGACGAGAAGCTGGTCGACAGACGGCGGCTGACGCACAGTGTCAGATAGGGGCGACAGTCCAAGGTCAGTGGCCGGGGCAGACCTGATGACTAGTGAGACGAAGAGATCTAGCCTGAGGATCCCTGCCAGCTCGTATAGCGGAAGAGAGCGCGATTTCAGAGAGTCGGTGGCAAAAACGAAAGGCGCAGTGGTCGTCCTTGATCGGAATCCACTCATCGCTAAGGGCACCTTTTGACCTGCTGACGAAGCCGCGGCGATGGTTTTCAAGCTGTTCAGGATCTTGTCAGCTTCAAACTCCTTTGCCCAACTTTGGGCATACAAGACATACTAGGTTGAGTCATGAATTTTGCAACATTTCTGTTTTTTCCTGTTTTTCCTGGAACTCAAAGTAAACCTATCTATTTGAAAGCTTGTTTTCTAGCAATCATTTTTTGTTAGGAATCGTTAATTTTCCTTACATTGTTGAAAGTTGTTATACACTAGAACGCGATGACCACTCAAAATGAGAAAGTGTGTGATTTCACTTTCAATTAGTTCATGCTCGGCAGTAGCTCAGCGGCGGTTGTCAAGCACATTCAAGAAGTCACCGGCAAGTTCACTTCCAACCGAATAAATTATTGGAGATAGTATATCAGCAGTTTCTCTTCGCCCAGAAGGGCAACAAGGCAAACCACTCCAGGGAGGATCAACTGCCGTAAACAAGGGGCGCCTGTGCCAATCCATCAAGTCGAATTCTTCTCAAGCCACACCGGGACTGTCCGCTGATCTCCACACCTTCCAGTGAACCACCGCTCGTCGGCTGTAGAAGACGGGAAGGTCGCCAAAATTGCCTTCCTCAGTGCCCCACGCGTTGACGGAAACCGAAGTAAATCGCTGAGCTTCCAATTGCCGAGAGCTCCGGCACCGGTTCAGGCGAGGGCTTGGATCGAATTCTTACCAGCAATGAAAAGCGGATGCTTCACTGCAACTGTAAAGCCGGAAAGCAATGCAACGAGCTGGGGTTCTGACGTCAAAACCGGAGCGCCACTGAAAGAAGGTCCTGCAATTCGTTTGGAGGATCTGCAGTGGTCCAGTGCACCAGGAGCTGCTCCACGTAGCTAAACCATCTTCACTTTTGCCAACAACTTGATTAGTTCCAGCAAAAATTAGTGGAGAAAAAGGTCGATACGAGCCAACGCTTCTTTCATCAGGGCAACGGCCAGCCGCTTACGGCGCTTAAGAGACCGGCAAAAATCTAGGAATTGGCTAGAACAAAATCAAGCAACCACCAGACACCCGGGACATTGCGTAGTCTGACTGCCATCTGCTTCGGTAGATGTAGCTTTTCCTCTGTGTCAGGCGCTTCGTCAAAGTCGTTGAGGTCACGGCAGTGGTACATGACCTCTTCAGGTCGAAGCAGACCCAATTCGACAGAGATGTGATCCACTCACTTCATGAGAAGCAGAAGAAACTCATAGAGAGTACTTCGTTTAAGTCAATCATTTTTCTTTTGTGGTGTAATTTCATTTTTGCTGGAAGGCCAATTTTGTTGCAAAATTTATGACTCAACCTAATATATATGTTGGACCACTCCTACAATGTTCTCACATTGTTGGAATATGGCACTGCCGTTTTCTGATGCAAACGTGAAGTCATTGAAACCCGCAGGGAAACTGTGTTACCAGGAGGCGGATTATTAGACATCTTGATTTTGATTCAAATCAGTTTCTTTAAGCCTCAATTGGCTGGTACCGAGGATGTAAGCTGTTACAACGATGTTTTGTAGCGATCAAAATTTCTACCGCCAGGCGGGACTCGAACCCGGACCTCCCTCTGACCGGGCGGGAATGCTCTACGCCATTACACCACCGGCGCTGTTTGATCGAATGCAACGTCCACACCTCGTGGGACCCATCAGTACTCACACATTTATCTGGATGAGCCAGCCGCTGATATTAGCATAAAAATCAAACAACGCCGGTGGTGTAATGGCGTAAAGCATTCCCGCCCGGTCAGCGGAGTTGCAGGTTCGAGTCCCGCCTAGCGCTAGAAGTTTTGACCGCAACAAAACATCGTTGTAACACCTCTTGATTTTATTTGTGATAAGGGCGCCCTCCAGAGCATTGCAAGAATTCGAAACTTGAAGCCTCATAAATTGTCCCCTCCATCGAGAAAAGCCAATGATCTGTTTCTTCTTCACAAAACTATTTTTTAAACATTATTTTGTTCGATAATTATTGCCGTTTTTCTCATAGATGGTGTGAAGTGTATATTTTTGTGTAATAGTGATTGCGTGGCTCACACTATTATACAGTATGTCTCAAAAAAATGTATACACTGTTTGAAAGATGATAACTTTGATTACAATAAAGGTACTGAAGAAATTAAGGGCTCATATGTTACTTTGGAAGAAAATAGAAATTTTCTGCCAAATGCAGTATGGAATGCGCCATACACTCGTCTGAACTTTTGCTTTTTACACTCGATTGATTGTGTATCGCTTGAATACTTGTTACAATTTCTCCACAATTTTGTCGTATTGATTGATTTAAACTTCATTTAAGATTTAAAATTTAAAAACACACTGCGGCTTGTAAAAAACGTAGGGAATCCTAAAGAAATGCGGGTACTATTTGAAGGGTTCTAACATTGATAGTGATGCTTTTGAAGTTGCTTGAGACTCATATGAAAGAACAGAGAAATAAGATTTCTGTGGCGTGCAAATGGTCAAGATTGCGCCATGCCCTCTCCTGAAACCTAGCATTCCAGACTCGATTGATTGTGCATGGGCTGAATGTTTGTTACAATTTTGTTACTACTCGGCCAGATTAACCTGTTTTGCAAATCTTTTAACGTCTTTTTCTTCGCGGTAAAAACTGAATGAAACAGCATTCGATTCTATTAAAATATGGTTCGCTGTCCGTGGCTGTATATTTTATTCACTGCTGTCGTCAAAGAACGGGCCTTCTGGGGAAAAAGCAATCGTTCTGGAAACAGGCAAATCTAGGGACTTCGTAAATATCTTCGAAAGACGAACTATATCGTTGAATTCGCTGTAGTCACAGCCTGACCTGAATTCGTTATTAAAGCATTCTGTAGCTTTCCTAAACAACTTAGGAAGTACAGAAGAATCTTGGGCTGTAGGTCTGCCTAGCAAAGCAAGCATTGCAAGTTCAGCAGGTATTGCCAGGACCCATGAGAACATTAAAAAACGTCGAATTGTGCAATGGTGCAACTCATTTTAGATTTTCTCAGAGGCTAAGCGAACTAGGCATCGTAAGAAATTCGTTATTCTAGGAGTTTTGTTGCTAATATCCGGTTTTGGAGCCTTAATGATTATTCATTAAGACGCTGTCGCATGGGCCAAGTCGTCGAAAATTAGGTGGGCCGGCCACGTAATGCGATTCGCAGACACCCGTTGGACGAGAGCCATCACCGACTGGATTCCAAGGGATGTCAAGAGAACACAAGGGCGCCCACCAATGCGTTGGTCGGACTTCTTCGTGAAAGCCCTGAACGACCGATATGACGCTCTTCGTGTCCCTCGAGCGAGAAGGATCCATTGGAGCACTCTGGCACGCGACAAGGGCGAATGGAGACGTTGCTGGCGCCCGCTCGAGCAAGTCGATGATCAAAGGGAAGACAGGTGATACAGGTGAATAATTATTCTCATTTAGCAATTTTGTTGACGATAGATGTTGTTGTTTGCCATCTAGATGAAGTCGAAAAGATTAACAAAGAAAAGGAACTGGCTTTTTACTCGCACTAAAAGACAAGCAACACTACGGCTAAGGGAAGTTTCATTTAACGAATTTCCCGAGTTTACCGAATTTAGCGCAAAATTTTCCGTTAAAAATAGTCGCCAAAAATTTACCGAAAAAATTTAACGCACACCCCTGGTCCAAAGAATAGTTCTGGAAGGCAAACCTGTGGAGAGCCACTGACTTCGCTTTCAAAGGTCGCTCTCAACAATTTATCAAACAGACTAATGAACAATGACAGATTGAGTGCTTCGTTTACTTCCTCACACACATAGCTCGGCATTCTTTAAGGGAGGCGAAGCTGATTGGAGGGTTGCGGCGCTTGTCGTCTTTCAGTGGTATACAGTCGTTCTTCAGAAGGCTGAATGTGTACCTGGAACACGAGCGAATACGGAAGTTTCACTGCAGAAGAAGCAGAAAGAACTTTAGTCTGACCACCAACCTGCTCGACAGACTCTTTTCGAGAGCTGCAGCGAGTTTGCCTTTAGGGGCCGGGGCCTTGGGCGGTGCAAGGCAAAGATGAAGACGCAATCTGGCCTCAGGTTCGGTGTGGTGCTCCTTTGTAAGCCGCTCCTTCCTTCCCGTCACAGTCTTCTTCGGTTTCTCAAACAGCAGTTTCAACTTCTTATTGGCTTTATTTAACAAGTGAACGGTCTCCCCCTTTTTCGAAGCCTCCCGCTTCCTCAACCTCGTCTCCTGGTACGTCTTCCCCGGATAGAATCCAAATGCTCCAAAATTGCTGCTCATTTGAGATTTGTCGTAGGTGTGCTCGTAGTAACGAAGAGGTAAACTGCGACGAGTGCGGAGATGCTTCCGTGGAAGATGGATGGGGCTGCTTAAAGCGAGATGGCTAACCTTCTCCAGCTTCAATGGCTTTCGAACTACCATTTTTAGGGACCTTCGAGCGGTGACATCCACAGGACCTCTTGATTTTGATAACACAGGAAGTTGGCCCGAGGGCTTCGGGATTTTCGCCGAATGAGTAGGTTTGTGAAGAGGAGGAGGCAGCACGCGATGAGATTGAACGCTCTTCTCGCCTGGCTCCAAGAATTTCCCGAAGTGAACGGGCTTCTGGCGGAGATCTCCCTTCAGTTCGATCCAGTACCAGCTTTCAGAGACGACGGGAAATGTAAGAAGCAAAAGAAGCAGCTTCATGGTTGTTAGCCGAGCTTTTGTGCCTTCACCGCTTAAATATCAAACGCTATTGAGCCGTATAATGACATCGTAAAAAGAATTGCGAGAGAATTGCCAGAGACGTTTTACAGTTTTCGCGGTTTGAATGGGCTGTGCTTTCACGACCGCGTTATTGCCTTGTCCGCGTTTTATTCGACAATCTTAGCACTAAACAGTATTAATACATTCGGGCTAATAATTCGTGTCTTCTCCACAGGCGGAGTGTCACTGGATAACACGGCGAGATTCCTGATGAAGTGTGGCGTACAGGAGGTTTCGAAATGGAGTCGCTTAATTAACAGAAACAGTTCGCGGGTCCTTAACCCTGATAAGATGACTACTTGGTAACAAACCTGACTGAACAAAGAATTAGAATCGAGGATGCCTCTTATACCCATGAAATAGTATCAATTAGGTTGTGGGATTATAAATGTCGCTTGCTTTCGATTTGTCATTTCTCTGCTATTGTTGTTTCTTGGATCATGTAACTTTACGTGTTTAACAAGCGTTTACGAAGCCATCTATCACCAAAGTTTCGTTTTGATTCGTTGGCCCTTTTAAAGGTTTTTTAAAGATTAACGATGATGGAGCAAAAGTATCGAGTGCGGGTTTGCTTGCTGTACGACTTCAAGCAGGGGAGAACTGCCACAAGATCCCGTCGCATCTTGACTGAGGTATTTGGTAACGAAGTTCCACCATTACGTCAGTTCCGGCGATGGTTTCAACGTTCCCGAGACGGTGATGAGAGCCTTGAAGACGAAGAACGTCAAATGCGTCCTGAAGTTGTGGAGAGCCAGTAATGAAAGGAAGCTGTCGAGTCGGATCCAGCACAAACTACACGTGTGCTCGCACAGAGGTTAGGCTGTCACCACTCTACAATTGTCGATCGTTTGCATGCAATCGGAAGGTCAAATCGGTGTGGAAAGTGGGTGAAAATCAGCTCAGCAACACAATCTAGGCAGCGCGAGTCGGCGTCGCTGGGATTCTCATCCGCAAAGTCAAAAACAGCGGTTTCTATGACTCCATCGTGACGGCGTATGAGAAGTGGATCCACTACAACAACTCCACACCAATGCGGTGCGGCAATGGTTGAGCCCCGGTGAGGTTCAAAAGACAAATACGAAGCCTTACATTCACGGAAAAAGTCATGCTCTATGCTTGGTAGGACAGTAGAGGTCTGGCGCATTCAGAGGTGCTGGATCCAGGCCGAACAGTCACGGCAGACCACTACAGGGCCGGCCTCGACCGGCTGCAAAAACTCGAGGAGTTGGGCAGGAGACTTCTGCCTCACCCGCCTTATAGCTCAAACATTTCGCCATCAGACTACCGTCTTTTACGGTCGATACGGCACGCCTTGGCGGAGAAAAAATTCGAGAACCGTGACGAAGTCGAAATTCGAGTGTCCAACTTCTTCGAGTAGCAGCCACCGGAGTTCTCCAAGAAAGGCATCCATTCCTTGCGAGGACGTTGGCGACATGTCATTGATAATCGTGAAGATTACCTCTTGTACTAAGGTGTGGTCATTCGTTTCTTGTAGCGAAATTTCTTTTTGAGCAGAAACAACATTTACAATCCGACAACCTAATATTTGTTTATTTGTGAACCCCAAAGTGCGCCTACAAGGACAGTCGATGCAAGAACTCCTCCTTGAAGGACACTACCAGTAACCGGCGCCGGTTCAGAAAACAGCTCTAACATGGAAATATTTTTATTTGTTACAAAGTTTCTTATCCAATTACTTGATCTAAGGTGGACACCTATTCATCGAAGGCCTAGGACTGTTCATTTAGTGTTGACAACACAAGTCTCCCCCTAGACCTAGCGGTTCGAAAACCATGCTGATGTTTTCTACATAGAGAACTAGGTAACCAATGAGAGCAGGTTTGAGCTTTGTCTCAAAAACACTCGAGAAAACTGGCATGGCAGGTAGTTTACAACAAAATGGCAAGGCATTTTCTTCGGGAACGGAGCAAGAAAAGCGCTTCGAACGAGCAAGCACCTCACCTAACATGCAGCTGCCATTAAATATTCCATTTTCACGTCGAATTGGCCACTATTCTAAACAAACTTGATGCATCTGAAAACAAAGCGAACGTCTTCTAAACCGAAACGAACTTCTTCCAGGTTAAACTACAGACTCTCCGATGTGGCTGGAATAATTTTTTTGCACAAGGAAAATTTGGTATAACTTTCTTTGAAATTTTTATGTTAAGCTGCCTGGGTGTGATATTTTATAAAATTTTAATTTTTAATAGAAAAATTACAAATTCAAATTTTCGTAAAGTGCAACAAGACGGCAATCATTTAGTGCATTAAAAACGAAGATCGGTCGCACACTCGAAAAGGTTGTCGCAATTTTTATTTGATAGTGTAGACGTTGCTTACATGAAGCATCAGAGTTAAGATTTGTGTGATCTTTACATCTTTTTCTGTCGTAGCGTTTACCACTGTAAAACTCCATGTAAACAGAAATTTTGCTATCAATCGAACAAAAATCGCGAGTCTTGGACTACGGCATGGTGCAATTTCTTCTCATAGCACTAAAAATGGCCGCCTTCCTGCTCTTTAAAACAAACTTTAAACCACTATGTCTCCTGGAAAATGAGGATTTTATAAAATTTCAAACACTGTGTTCATTGATGGAGTGCGTGAATTAAAGCTTCAAAGAAAGTCAAATTAAACTTTTCCATGAAAAAAAAATTATTCTAACTTTTTTAGGGGGCCTCTAGTTTAATGAGGAATGATTGAGTGACAATAGCACTGATGCTAGGCAAAATCTCTCTAGGATTTGTAGAGCATCAGTGGTGTTGTCTGTATGGATTTTGCTACACTACAAAACACTTTCTATTTTAACCGTTTTACTTCGTCTAACGTAATCCTAATCACTTACGAAACCTGTCGAGGGAGAGCCACAGCTCTTGCTACCACACCGGCTCCGGTCGCACTTGAACCAGCTCGGCAGGGCTCATGTTGCCCAGACCGCTCACCAGGCCGAACTGTCACCAGACTGCCCGGCTAGCCCCGCCTTCGCCTTCCTGATAGGATACCGTATCGTGATTCATAGGAGTCACGACAAACAAAAAATTATTCTTTTTTGGGAATTCTCTAGTTTAATGAGGAATGAGCTCGTTTTGATTTGAATGGCTTTCAGTGAATTTAAAAAGCGTTAGGCTTGCTTAGAAGACTACCAAATTTAATTTTGAAAGTATCCAATTTGATGTGAAAATGTATTATATGCTTTAGAGCAGGATATAGCAATGGGAACGCTGGGTACGATGGTACTTTATTCGGAGCTATGAGTTTCAGGTAAAGATGAAGATAGCCCTTTGTCAATTTTCTCCTTGGAAAACCAAATTAAGCCTTGCAAGGAGAGCTCATTGCATGAATGCAGTCGTCGTTGAAGGGTAACTTAAATAGGATTTCTGAAAGTGTCTAGCTAGCATAGTTGCCTCTGCCAAATCGAATTCTGAGAGACCAGCTTCATTTTTCAATGTTCAGATCCGTTCAGGGCAGTTCAACACAGAATGCAGTAGCTTATAAGATTTGTTCTGCCTGAGCCTTCAAGAAATTTCTTTTCTCCACATTGTTATAGTTCCCGATCGATAGTCTTTCAACTTTTTGGCTTAGTTCTCTAAACCGATCCGAATTGTTTGAGCTGGGAGCAGTTTGACGAGCTAACCATCACGACTCTTAAAGGACACGTACGCTTGGAGCGCGCAGGTCCCGGCGCGGAAGGCATACGGTCGCGCGCACGCGCCGCGACGCAGTACAAACGCTTTCTCGCACGCCCGGCAGTTCGCATCGCCGTCGTCGCAGTGAGCGGTCGGCTCGCCCCTTCTCTCCGCCGCAGCCAGCGGCCGGAGCTCCATCGTTAGCGCACCTTCATCGCAATCGGGACATCGACTCGACCAGCTGTGCAGGGCATCAGGACGACATCGGGCCGGATTCATAAACGACTTACGTAACCTTAACGGAGAATTGTAAGCGAGTAGCTCAGATAACGCGCCTTATCGCTCACCATATCGCTTGATAAGCCGCGTTGTCGGAGCTTTTCGCTTACAATTTTACGTTAAAGTTATGTAAGTCGTTGATCAATCCGGCCCCAGGACAGGACGCGCAGATGCATAAGATCGGAGATAACCGCAGAGATCAACCTAGCCACCATCCACGTGAGCACAGGCTCCATGGTAGGAGCATGGAAAGATCTGCGGGTTGCGCTCTGGGCTGACCCCTAAGTGAGGTGTCGGGGCTCAGCATCAACTCGTAGGATATTGTGTTTCTCTTTATTGATATGTATTGTCTGTATTGAGCTGGAGCGGTATGAAGTCGAATGAATGATCGTCAACGGCATGCGACTTGAGCGGTTTATTCCGAGCGCAGTAGTGTATGATACAAGGGTCGGTCAGTACACTTGTATCAGGTGAATGATGTAAAGATGAGCAAGGGTCGTCGGGGGCCAGCGAAGCGCAGGTGCAGTCCGCAAGAAATCCTAAACAACATCCGCATTGGTATGAGGTGTGCTTCATTCAGGGCGACAAGGGCCTAACCTTAACGAGGCAGGCAATGTATGAGCTAGCGTGCAGGTAAAACCTCGACTCGTGATTGTGCCTCGGCCTTGGTTGAGGGCCGCATGAGTTCTACCACCGGTGCAGCAAATTCACCCGGGGCACGACACCTTCAATAGCGCTCTCCAATCAAATCCTGTCGTAACTGGCTTTATTGAAATTTGCAAACTCGGTAGTTTGGTCTACTTATGGAGGAATCGATCATGAAAGAGAAGGAGATGCTTGAGTGGTCACTAGTTCCTATTGGTGGTTGGATTTAAAATGTTTTCGACGAGTTATGGATGACTGGTAAGGATGAGGTCCACGGTCATTGCAAGTCGGCGTCAAGTCGTTTTGATGAAGTTTGCAAGAATTACATATCACAAGGGAAATGTTGAAACCAAAGCAAACGCTAATCCTAAGGGTGGAATTTTTCCTATGGAAAATTGAGGGGACGTGTGGTAGCGCAACCGCAGGAAGACTTTCGCGTGCACCCGATACCAGATTCCTGGTTCGCATTTCCCGCCCAGGCCAACCAAGCCTTCCATCCCTCCGGGCTCGGTGAATTGGTACTAGACTTCTCTGGGAATATAGAGCGCTGACATGCTCATCGGCTGGCTACCACATAAATAAACGTTCAAATACCCTCTGCAACACTAGTTAGGTTCTTTTGGATGGAGAAGCTGATCCCAAAGAAAAAAGGAGACGAAAACCTTGTTGTACACAAAAAGAGGCTCGGTGAACGAACTGTTATGTTAGCAAAAAGACAACGGCAAGTATAACGTAACAGGAAGGAAATGGGGACGTGCCATGATGTGAAAACAATGGTTCTGGTGTTCCCGTCCTAGCTGTGCAAAAGTGGAATGAGTCGCAGTTGTAGACCAAGGCATCGTCGACCATGCGATAGTGATAGGCGAGGACTCCTCTGCGGCGTAGACGACGAACGTGCACGATGACGAGATGTACGCGGCTTTAGGACTCAATGCTTTAGGACTCGGACAGCTAGCTACGCGGGGTAGGCGGACGCAATAACGGTCTATGACGGCCAAGAAGAGAACACGTGGGAGCAGTGCCCACGACCGGCAGCAGGGAGCGACGGAAAGCGATGAACTGACGACGGCAGACGACGTCCCTGGAGCCTTCTTGAAGTTCCGCGCGCCCGCGGCGCACTGCGGCACGCGATTGCACACCGAAGGAGATCATCATTTCTCCTTATTTATCTTTATCCTAACAGCATGTGACTTCGAGATTTTTGTGAAACACTGCATGTGGCCTTTCTAAAGAATCGAAAGGCTAACCATCAGAAAGTCAATATTTTCTTCTCTGAAAGTCATGCTGACAATTCATACACCCTAAAAAGAGGAAGCCACTTATTTGCAGAGAGGCGGGAAAATCTATTGCAGCCATGGATCGCGAAACACTTTCTCTAATTCCGTCATTCAGCCTCTAGCCTTATAACAGGCGTACGATTCACTAAATTTCGGAGGTCATTTGCGCACACCTTGTGAAATCTAGTTAACCATGAGCTGATTAAGCTACGTCCGAGAGTCTGCGCACCCTCCGTCCGCGTTGCATTGACCACCCATCATGTACTGTTTTACGGATCGTAAAAACCTTCCGAATGGTGAAGTGTGAAATGGTCGACTGATGGAAGACTGCGTAAAATGGGAGGAGATCGCAATTGACAAATAGCTTCTTGTGCATATTTCTACCTAAAAAATGTTCTAACAGCAAAAAATACTGCAATAGAGACTTCCAGTCGAAAGAGACCATTTTATGCTCTGCGTGATGACATCAACCTCAACATAATAGCTCTTGTGTTCGGATCGGATCTTAATCGGTTTATTGCTTGTTATCCAGGAACTTCAGATTTTCTCTTGAGGCCGAGTTTCTGGAAAAAAACCTGCAATCAATGTGTAAGGATAGGGTAGCAATAAACTGAAACTGTAGTGATATTGATCGTTAGACCCATTCTGATATCGTAAACAGGAACTGGTTCATTGTTATTCGAGATGACCATTTAGATGTTCATGTTAAATGAAAATTACAAGGCCCATAGCACATCAGCCCGCTATGGATGCACCAAGAGCGATTATTTTTAGGGAATTCATAAAATCTAATTTTGAGTGACTGAGAAGGACCCGCGAAAGTTGTAAGTTGATCTTAAAATTATGTAAATCCGTGGACATAAAAGCGTTCAATGGAGGTAAAGGCCCAGATGTGGCAGACCTACTATTAGAATGTGAGGAACTTTCCCTGCTACCACCAACGGTCTAAATTTTTTTCACAGGGTGCTCGTCGGTGCCATTTTTCACGCGATGGATGGATACGCTCGAACTATGTACAGACCAAACACTATGTAGGTGTCATAAAGTGGTACACAATATGAAACTGTTAGGACATTTCCAATCGATGATGTATATATATCTTATTCTAGCGAAGATGTGTATATCCCCAGTCGAATTAGCTTGCTTAGCCCAGGTCGTTTGGCCCTCGGTAGCCCTTGCATACTGGCAACAAACTTCCGGATGACGTCCTAGCCTTTATACTGATTCTGTTGCGACTTTTGGTTTTGTGACCAGGTTTCCCAACAGCCGGCCTGTCCACCTGGGCCTGACGCTAGAACCGTTGCATTTTTGCAAAACACACATACTACCGCACACCACCACACACCACACTACTTTGGACAGCAGCTACTGTATCCTCGGAGGATTCCGCGACAGCTATCCCTACCCCCATTCCTCTTATCGTTAGTGTCCTCTCCGTTGTTGTACAGCTTGACCCCTTCTCCAATATCTCTGGCTTTCGCCCCTTTCCATCGCGTTTCCTGCAGACACAGGACTTGTATCCTTCTGCGCTTCATCAGGTCAGCCACTTCCCTAGATTACCACATATATATATTCTTATGTAAGTTTTCATCGTTAGAGAATTAGATACTTCAGTGGGTTTTTCTATTATTTTTCGGCTTGTTTTTCAGTTTTTGCTCAACATCAGTTCGTTGTCCATGCGTAGTGTGTTCTCGTTGTTCATCAATGTTTGATTATGCATTCGAGGACCTATGTAATATGGAACACGCTATATTAATTTAGACAGTGTCGTCTATGAAGCACAATGTTACACAATACAGGGCGGCACCTATAAATCAGGGCGGAGTGGCGTTCTACCCCCGCCCATTAAGCAGAAGCGTGGCAAATGTCTGCGTCTCCACTATCTCATAAGGCAGCCACTGGAGTCTCGAGCAAGCCCAGGGGGTTGGGGGTGGGCGGGCCAGGACGACGAGGGTGTGGAATGCCCGACGCCCATCAAACAGAGGCCGCATTCATCAACGACTAACCCGCATGTACATATAAGGAGTTGAGATACCGACAATGAAGTCTTCGTCTCTGACTGTTGCCTTATCTCTACCTAACTCTTATCTAATCTCTAACATTATACCCCGCATATCCACGGGTTTAATTGTTGATGAATCCTGCCCCAGGATGGAGTTATGCCAAATGGTTATCCAAACATAAAGCAGAGCTCAAAAACTTAGGACATCCTTCCTACGCTACGTTCTTCGTAATTTAAACTACTATCTTTTAAAAAAGTAGAACATTACCGCTACTAATCTGGAATCCCTTTTTCCCTTGACAACAATCGCACTGTGTTTCCGATCAGCGTGCTTTTCCGAATCATGAAGCTCCTCGCCTTTTCGCTGAAATGATTGCAGTAGATCTATTGTTCCACCTGTTTTAACTGTATTAGTCGAACACTTGCGATCACAATTATATATCACTCTTATCGGGTAAACTGTAGTGTTGAAGAAATTGACAGATAAAGCTCACAGAAAACCTGTAGGGAAAAACTGGATTTCGTTGAGTCTCGGAGGATTTGCTCAAGAAAGGGAGAATCATCCTATGGCCCTGTTCATACTTTGCGACTTCAGCGAACAGAGCGACGAGAGCACAGCGTGCGCAGCACCGGGAAGTATGGACAGGCGACTGGAGCGATAGCGACAGCGCTTGAGTATGAACAGATTTCGGCGGCGCTCGTACGTTTAATCGATTTGTATGTTTGGTTAGGGCGAAGAGAGCGAGGAGAGCGCAACGCGCGTGGCGTGCGCAGCACCGGCAAGTATGAGCAAGTGACAAGAGCAACAAGAGCGACTGGAGCGACAGCGCCGGCGCTCGAGTATGAACAATTTTCTGCGGCACGTGCTAGGTTTTAATCGATATGCATGTTTTGCACGGGCGACGAGTCGCCCTTGTCGCGAAGTATGAATAGGTTGTATGACTCCTCCATTTCTCGATCAAAGCGAGAATGCGGCGACATTAGATCATAGACCGATTTAACATTTTCTTTATCGTTTGTCGTTTGCGAAGCTCCAAGAATTGACGTTGGCGTTTCTGCCATTGCGTCAATATAAATAGATGGATCTCAGACGATAGAGAGCAGAGTCATTTATTTGCCTTCCGTTTTACAACTCCAGGTGATAACCAAGAGGAGCAAGCAAGGACACTCCACCGACCTATATTTTGATAGACCGATCTAAATAGCCAATAATCTTGCAAGCGTGAAGTTGCGCTAAAAGCTTTACCACTACACGGGGACGGATTCTTCTTAGTTTGGCTTTCGTATAAGGGCCCGTGCGAAACAAAAACCAAACTATCTCTTCCTTTTTTCACTTATTTGCATGCCTTGGTTCTGCTCTTTTTTTATTACTATAAGGATATAAAAATAAAATGTATTGTTAGAAACGATTCAAATCAGTTTCTTTAAGCCTCAAGTGGCTGGTATCGAGCTTGTGTATTGTTAGGTTTTATAAAGAACCAAATAAACTAAGCTCAAGAAATCTGCAAACGTTGGTGGAGATGTTCCCACCTTTCCAGAAGAGAAAACTGTCGCTTTCATTTCAGAATCCGGCCATGAGAGGTAGGAAGAATATTTGGGCAAAATAGTGTTGCTGTCATGAAGTGCAGAGACCACAAAAGAAAACAGAGATACACAGCAGGACTTATTGCAGGCAAATAGTCCTGCTACGTTTTCTCTTCTCTGCTGCTATGACAAGATTAAGGACTAGAACACCCTATTCTGTGTGCTGGTAAGGACATGGAAATTTAGTCTATGCTAAGCATCATTATTAGGTTTCGTTTTGAAGCAACACGTTACATCAATCTCCTTCACAACGACATAGACTTGGCTAGATCTTCATCTCAGATACTGTCAGTCTTTCTATCAAAAAGTGCTTCAGGAGGGTGGGATTAAAAAAACGAAATCAAAGTGGAAGATATACTTCCTGCCAATCTCTAAAGTCGCATGATCTCCGACAACGACGAGCGTGTAGCGCCATAGGGCGAGGCGTATTACGCCTACTATTCACGAAGTGCGACGATATTGAGCTTGTAGAGAATTGTAATTGGAGGCGAGGCCCAGATTCTGTAACAGTGGAAATGGCAGGGATCAAAGAACTTGTGCGGCGTTCCTAGCCTCACTACAGTAGAGGAGTTAGCCGTCACCCCAAAAGGGGTTTTTGTGTCGCGACGCTGCAGAAGCCTCTTTAATGCGACGGCCAATCGTGCAACACTACGACATCTTCAAATTACGGAGAACTGGAAAGGACACCAAGGAGTCGGATTTTGGCATTTTTGTATTTTTTAGGTGCTGGGACGTTGTAGAAGGGTCTTTTATACCTATACTTGTTTTGTTAGTTATTTAGAAATATGAGCGCACGTTTTGGAATGTTTCTTTTTCGGGCTGGTCCTCTTTGTGAGCTGTTGAAGAGGTTTTGAAGTTGGAAGAGGTTTCCCCGAGGGTTTTGTCAGCTCATGAGTAGATGGAGAAGTCCAAGTGATTTATTGTTTCTTTCTGCCGGTTCTTATGAAGGATGTGAGATGTTTTGAAATATGTGTGAGCTTTTTGGAATGGCCTTTGTTCGGGGTCGTCCTCCTGGTGAGCTGTTTAAGAGGTTTTGATGTTGGAAGAGGTATTCGCAAGGTTTATGAGTAATCAGCTGTAGGACCGCGCAACCCCAGATTGCACGATCCATCGTCGGGTAAAGAAGAGGACTGCACCACTTCGGGAGTTGTCGGCCTGACATTGTGAAACAGCTGTGGAGGTGATTATTAGTGTGAGTCATATGAATGTTCTTGCGATTTTCGGGAGTTGTCGATCTGACATTGTGAAACAGCTGTGGAGGTGATTATTAGTGTGAGTCATATGAATGTTCTTGCGATTTTTTGATATTTCTCAAAGTTTTATATACTTTGATCAAACTAACCTTATTCATCGAAATATCGCCCAACTTTGTTGAAGACTGTCATCATCGTTCTGGGAATGGATGCTATGGCGATAGAAATCCGGGGGTTTCGATTCGAAAAAGTGACGAAGTTCGGATCTGACACTTGACCAGCACGCTACATGAACTGATGCACGCCTTTTCAACTTACGTCGCTGCCGCCGTTTTAATTGGTTGGACTCGCCCATTACAGGAAATGAGAAGTGGGTACTGTGTGTGTCACATACAGGCACACTTGAAGTCCAACAGAGGAGGAAACGCCAGCAGTTCCCAAAGGTGATCTGCACCCATGGAAGGAGATGCTGAGGTTTTTCTGGGACGACCGTGGTGTTGTGCACAGCGAGCTTCTCCCTTCTGGTTCCACATTAACAATAAGGTGTACTGAAACCAACTGCAAGAACTCAGCCACGCTCTTCAAATTAAACGCCCACAGCGCAACAAGATTTATTTCCTCCATGATCATGCGATAGTTGCGCTAGTTAAGGTTCAATAGGGTCAGGAATTCGTTTTCTTAGTTTCTCGTGCTGTATTCTTATCAAGTAGGCTGATCTTATAGTATGTTTTTGCAGGAGCGGCAATGCTGACATTCTCGATCACAGCAACTTGCATAAAATCTGGCGTGATCAACACTCGAGGCCCCCCTCAGCTCTTCTACTCTCTTCTACTACGGCTTCTCCAGCTGAGACGACTCTTCACTCGCGAATCCCCAAGTCGATCGAGATCCAGTCAAGAAGCAGTCAACAACCTCTTCACCAAGACCTCTTTGGAGCGTCAGTATTGCCAGATAAAGTTTATCACTAACCTTTGTAAGATCACTCTATTTGCAATAGCTTTAGTAAGGTCCATTACGACACAACCGCGTGGCACAATAGTAACTAAGGCGATTGGCGACACTAAACATGCAAAACCCCACACTTGAAAAATGGCCCGTCAAAAGCTTCAGCCATTAGGATGGGAAGTGATTACTCACCCACCCTATTCAATAGAGTGAATACCATTTGTTCTGATCACTAGTTCACTTTCTGAAACGAAAACGATGCGATGATCGAGCAGCACTCGAATCCTACCTTCGTCACTTTTTTGAATAGAAATCCCCGGATTTCTATAGCCACGGCATCCAGTCCCTGCCGTAACGACGGAGGACAGTCATCGACAAAGATGAGCGATATTTCGATGAGTAAGGTTGGTCTGGTCAAAATATATAAAAATTTCAAAATTTTCAAAAAAGTCGCAGGAACATATGAATCACTTTAACTAGTACATTGGTGGAACAGCCCGCCCCATCTACGTTCGAATTAAGCAACACCCGGAAGGAAAGAGTGTAGAGCGCGTCACGCTTAACAAGTGTTCTGGGTTGTCACTGAGTAGCGGAGCTAACTTTGAAGTCACATTTAAAAGTTCTAGCACGGGGACCAATACTTCCGCACGCAAAACCCTGGAGGGGCTCTCGAGGATAAATCGGTGATCTCCCCTTACACGGGACTTGCTCTGTAAAAGTCATTACACCACGTGTGGTTTGTTCTCGTTTTCTGGACGTTGCGGCCGTCACCCACTCTAATTTCTGCAATAATTTTTCTTGAAGGGATCCCTGAAATTTTGCAAGGTTTGGGTCGATGCTTGGCCTTAGAGTATCTTCTAACGTCTGCATTTTTCAGACTCTAAGGGAGGCGAACCCGCCGAAACGTCAGTCAATAACTTTAGAACGATCTCCGGTCTGAGAATAGCGCCTCAGTGAACAAGTATGAACTCGTTGCCGACATTCAGGGGTCGATTTTGGCAGGACTTCTTTAAGTGCAGAAGTTGTAGAAGTTTACGGAAGCGTACGCTCTTTGGAAATAGAGAAGCTGCTTTACCTTAGAAGATGACCGAATTCTTGCGTTACAGGCTAGTTTCTCAAGATGTTCTGCTAATCCCGCAGCCTGCTTCACTTTTCGGGATGACCGTTGCGATTTTTTCGTCCTTGCCTCGGTGTGCGGCTGTTTCAGCTTTCCATTCTTTCTTTCTTCTCTTTCTTCTCTCCCTGCCACTTCTTCCCTCTTACTCCTCGACTGTTTTTCATTCTGACGCTTTTCGTTACTACCCGTCTGCTTCTCTGTGTGTCTTGCGGCGGTTTCCTCAATTTTAGGCGAGTTGTTTGGGGTGGGATGCGAACTTGCTGCCTCCAAGAAACACTGAAAAACGGAAGTGAAAGCAAGTACGATGGCTGTGGCTGGCCGACGCTGACCTTCATATTTGCGATTGCGTCTTCGTTTACAGGACGTTCAATTACTAACGAGGCCGTGTTGTTGTTCTGAAACAACTGCGATTTCGACGAATTCTCGATCACACTGGTGGTGACTATAACTACAGCTAATCTTTTATTTATTTATTTATTTACTGTGTTGCTAATGACGCGCCATAACTAGACTTAAAGTATATGCGGACAATCAGAATCCAGAATATCAGACAACTACAATAGAAAATAAAAAAGTATAAGAACAGAATTGCAGTAAACCGTTGAAGAACTAGAAACCAACAGGAAATAAGAATCGTTCACAACCGACTGGCCAAAGAGCAGGTTTTCTTCATCAGCAGAGACCCACTCTCCCAACAAATTCCACATCGCTAGAGGTGGGTAAGTTTCAAAGATCGAATCGGCCAAGAATGTTTGCAAAGAAGAACTATCGGCGCAAATAGGGTCGGGGGGGGGGGGGGGCAACATGGCCTGCCGCGGCGGGTAGCTACATACAGCGAATGTAAATACAGTCTTATCTCCTTGTTTCGATTACATATCCGTGTTTTATGTGCTTTCGAATTGGGCAAGGGAGGAAACTCTAGGACAGAAAAGAGCTATACCATTGTTTGTACCTATTCTTTACTATCAGTGTGTTTTGTCGCTTTGTTTTTGTGTTGGTGACATTTTTTAGGTGACCCCCCTGCAAAAATTACCAGCAAGTGACTGTTTGGAAATAAAGTAGAATTAGATATTTCCACTGGAACCAATATGGAGGGTGTCTGGTGATTAAAGCGAGATCCAGCAAATATCCACGACCGAACACCCTATCTTTTGATGGTAACTCCTTCCCTTCTTTCCTTGGTCAAATAACGCGCTATGGTATGGAATGGATAACGAAAAACCAAAATAAATGCTTTGCAGATCTGCCTACGTGTCTTAATACCTCACTACAAACCAGACAATTATGAACGGCGGATATCAGGATCGGCTCACCGTGACCGCAGTGCGGGTCGCGCCGAGACTTTTGCTGTCTACGCCCTCTTAGCTCAGAGATCGCGTGTCGGCGTCCCCGCTGCGACGTCCGATCGATGTCTTGTGCACCCGCGATGGCACAGTGGGAGTGTGCATCGTGGTGCAGTAGGTAGAGGGTTTGCTTCATGCGAGGGATGTCGGGGGTTCGGTTCCCGTGCGTCCCGACGTTCTTGCACTTCAGCTGAGTATCTGAGATCTGGGAGGTTTCGACGTCTACACGACGTTCGCTGCTGTTGCGAATGCCTTGAAACGCCTTAGGAAGGTGAAAAAGCTTTCGAGATTCGTTCTTCTCTACTATTACGCAATAAAACTGACCCGCTTTTGGATCGAATCATCACCTGTGATGAAAAGTGGATTCTGTATGATAACAGAAAACGCTCCTTCCGGACAGTGGTTGGACGGCGACATAACCACTAGCTAGGCTTTTTCCAAAGGCGAACCTCCACCAAAAAAGGTAATGGTCACTGGGTAGTGGTCGGCGGTTGGTGTGATCCACTACAACTTTTTGGCACGATGCCGCGATCACAAGAGTCCAACTGTAAGGGAATCGACGAAATGCATCGAAAATTGCGCCAACTTCAGCCAGCACTGGTCAACAGAAGAGGTCCCATTCCTTTTCAGGATAAGCCCGTCCTCACGTTTTACAAGTCACTATTCGAAAATTGAACGAATTAAGGGCTCAGGCTCTGCCTCACCCGCCATATTCTCCAGGCCAACCGATAAACACCTTTTCAAACACTTTCAGAACTTTCTCGCTGGAAAACCTTCACCCAACTAAGAGCAAGCCAAAACGACTTTCGTAGATTTTGTCGAATCTCGATCATCTAATTTTTTTGCTAATAGAATAATTCAGCTGGGAGCCCCCCGTTGGCAAGAATGTGGTGATTCGAGCGGTGCTTATCTTGACTAAATCCGATAAGATTTGAGTAAGTTATGGTAGTTCAAAGTGAAGCACTCAAAACGCTGAGAATCTTCTGGACAACCTAATACAACCAACACAATCCACATCTGCTTGAAAAATTTGGTCGTTCCCTTCAGAAACCAAAGAGGCTGATTTTTCATAGCACCTTGCACTTCGTCAGCTGCAAAACCACATCATTAATGTCGGGTTCCCAACCCTTCCCTGGAGTCCACTTCTAAAATCTGCGCATGGTTGTCAACGTACATGCTTTCAATGATGAATGTACAAGGATCTTCCGGTTGACTTACCGTCGAACCCGGGTTTTTTTCTTTGCATTGTGCATTCTATGCATAGTTTATATCGTGAAACTGGAAAGCTTAAGGCTCGAGCACACTTTGTTGTGGCAGCAAACCAAGCTTAAGCGGCAAAAGATGGTGCACGCTGCTTTCGCAAAGGATGCGCGCAGGTCAGCGCGGGATCTTTGAGGTGCAGCATACCCAGAATAGTCCGGACGTTGCACTTCACCGCACGTGCTCTTGCCTGCAGCCTTTTTGCCGCAGCAAGGCCTAGATGCGACGCTGCCTTTGCTGCGCGGCGAGAGAGTCAGCGGATGGATACTATAGCCGCGTGCACACTCGGCAGCGGCGGCAGCGGCGATCGTGATTAAGCATAGGAGCATCGATTTGGCGGGAATCGATGCCCCATGCTTAAACACGGCTGCCGCTGCCGCCGCTACCGAGTGTGTATGCGACCTATCCGTAAAGGCCCCCGCAGAATTCTGCGGCCAGCGGCGGATGGCGAAAAGAGCCACGTCACTCAACGGCGGCTGCCGGCCGGCCAGCGGCGAGGTACTGTAGTCTTTCTAGTCGGGACCAACTGGCGACGCGCCCGTTTCCGCTCTGGATCCCCGCCGCGAAAGGGCAGAGCGCAGACAGACTCTCCCGGCGCTGCTGGAGTGGCGCCGTCTCGTATGATTCAAATCGCCGCTGGACGGCTCCGCTGGCGGCGAGCTCTGTGTGCCTGCCCTATGATGAGGTATAGGGCAGCGGCAACGCCGCAGAAGTCTGCGGGGCCTTAACCATTGCTACTGCAGCAGAGGCAGCGAAATGTACAAGTATACTCGACCCTTCATAGTAAGAAAATGTCTCGCAGCAGCGATATTTATCTGCTTGTGAGATGCTGCTACAAGATTTATAAGAATTATGAGCGTTCTATATCAAAGGATTATTTGGGCTTAAAAACTTCTATTTGCTGCTGTAGTGAGGTGTTCAATAACATTGTCACCTGCATAGACTTGATTAGCATTTCACGGCACACATCCTTATCAGTTACTGGTATTCCATTCACTTCAACGATGTGGTCTAGCACTTTCAAATGAGTCCCACATATTGAACCTACAAAGCGCATACTAAGTCAAAAGGCATATACATAGCACATGTAGCAGGACCCATTGACATAAAGAATCAAAGCCACTCACCCTTACCTAAGGACTAGCTTCTTTGGCCGCTCTCGGCCAAAAATTCTTTGACTTACTGGTTCAGGTTTCCTCTTTTTTAATTTTATTTCAACTGAGCAGGAACCTGGCTGGGTGGAAAAGTGAGAGGTAGAGGCAGGGACTACTGTCATAAGATCCTTGTCCTACTGTTTTGTGTTTCTGTTTCACTTCTGTTCACTAGAGGAGAGGTTGTGGGCTGTTCTAATTGATTTTCCCAGTTCAAGTTTAGTTTTGTTAAAACGGAATAATAATTTCGAAGAAAGGTGTGGTTATTACTCCTTATATGTCGATGTGCCTAGCTACGCACTTTTTGCGGCGCGAAATTATCAGCACTGTCTATCAGATCTAAAAAACGACCACAAAAGATGGATCTCCCAAACCCAAGGCAGGACCCGAACCCGTAACCCTTCATTTCGAAGTAATTGACCTTCCCAGCCAGCCAACCAGGTTCACCATTGATGGTCACTAGATCTTTCATCACGCTGCAGCCCGAGGGGGTGTAGAGGAGAGTCGTTGCTTTGAAATTTCAGCCACAACCTCTGTCAAAGTGTTGGGCAGCGCAATTTTGGATTTCTACTAGTAGATCGGTGGTGGGGAATGCAACCATGGTGGTCGATAGATCCGACCGACCAGA
Organism: Heligmosomoides polygyrus bakeri; assembly: GCA_947359475.1. NCBI lineage: Eukaryota > Metazoa > Nematoda > Chromadorea > Rhabditida > Heligmosomidae > Heligmosomoides > Heligmosomoides polygyrus. The sequence continues at coordinate 105,844,283 of OX375867.1, read as the reverse complement.
CTCTTTCTTGTTGAAAAGAATTAGCTCACCTTTTTCAGCTTTGCTGACAATGACCTGTTCATTGAAGTGTTTAATTGCAAGTCCGAACTTCATGCCTTTGACTAGATTGATTTTTACTAAGGTGTAGATATATCTGTAAAAAACAGGTAAGCCCGAGCATCGTTCCAAAATAGTTTTCAATGGGTATCGCTTTGACGCAGTTTTTTTTTAGAAAACTGCAACAATAGTGAAAATTGACAAAACTGACACAACTGTAAAAAATTAAATGTAATAGCAGGCAATAACGATTGGCCATAACAAAGCAGCAACAACGCAGGCTGAGGCATAACTTTGGTATGAGTTCACAGACCGCAAAGTCATTGAGGGTCTTTCTGCACGGGCTGGAGCTGCGATAGTCGTCGATTTCGCTGACTACACTGTACGCATCAAGAACGACATACAGAAAATCATACTCATGTGGTGTTCAACACAATAAACCGTTTGAAAGACTCGCCTTAAATCCCGAACAAAGAAAATGGAACGGATTTTAGAACGCTGCAATGTCAACGACACCCGATTTCGCAACGTGGATGACCTCTTCTGAGGTGGCTCCTTTCGACAACATCTCTTTCGCAATACTCGTCGTGGCTACTCTCGACAAAATCTCTTTTGCAATACTCATTCGTCAGTCTTTCTCCTTAGCTATTCACTGGTGGTGCTCTGGCACAATCTCTATTCTACGGTGACAAATAGATGAGTAACGAACGGTATAGATCCAAGCAGTATGATATATTAGGTTGTAACGAAATAAATGGCACTGAACCGCTGTAAATTTAAACAGTTAATATCCTTGTAAGCAAGTTTATTAATCGAAATAAAAACCTTCCGATTCTACACATCTTTGCCAACGTGACACAAGCTTTTTTATCCCAGTAGCATAAAAATCAGAAGTTCTGGAATTGACGAAATCTTCGAAGGCACTTTCGGCATCCTGTTGGTATTTGAATATTTTCCCTACCAAGAAGTCGCCAAGATGCTTGAAGAAATGGTAGTCTGTTGGGGAGAGGTCGGGAGAAAACGGAGGATGTCGTAGAGTTTCAATGCTCAGCTCATTCAATTTCTGCAACGTCATTCGTGCTACATGGGGGCGAGCATTGTCGTGCAGAAGAAGGACTCGCCTTCGGTTTACCAAGGCCGGCCGGATATCCTTCAACTTTTTCATCATTTCTTCAGTTTCAATGCAGTACTGCTCTGCCGTGATGGATTCACCGGGAGGGAGGAAGCTGTGGTGAATAATTCCCAGCGAACACCACCATACTGTCACCATTACTTTCTTTTGGTGCAATTCCGGCTTCGCAAAAACCTTGGGGCTCTCATCGCTGTCCTCCCACTGTGCCGATCGTCGCCTGTTGTCGTACATTATCCATTTCTCGTCACAAGTTACGGTGCGATCAAGGAATGGGTCCGTTTCGTTCCGTAGAAGCAGTGCGGACGAGATCTCATATCGTCGGTTTCTTTGCTCCTCAGACAGCTCGTGAGGCACCCATCTTTCCAGCTTCTTGGTCTTTCCAATTTCCTTCAGATGCCGGGCAGCTGTATTGTGACTGACGCCAAGAACCTTCGCTATCTCCCTGGTACATTTGTGTGGATCCTCCTCTACCACATCTCTCAGCTTGTCCTCATCAACATCACTATGCCTCCCACGACCTTCATGTTCTTCCAAGCTCTCATCTACATTCCGGAACTTCTGATACCAACGATACGCCGTCCGAATTGTGGAACATCCTTGACCGAATGCGGCGTTGATCTTCTCGTCCGCCTCCTTAGCTGTAGTGCCCAGCTTGAATTCATACAAGTAAATCCCTCGGATTACCCTTTTGTCCATCTGAAAAAAAGTCAATAAAACTCTAAAGTTTTCCCACTTTTACATAGAAAATTTGGTACTCTCCGGTAGAGCAAAGTTTGCGCTTCTAAATGATATGCCACATGTTGCGGTTTGTTCTTGATCAAACGCGTAAAGACGCGCCAAAAAATGGTGCGAGCCAGTGCCATTTAATTCGTTACAACCTAATAGTTGTGCTCTCCCAAAATTTTCGAATAATCGAGTCTATTCGAATAGCGACGATTTTCAAGCATTCGAATTCGAATAACATTCGAAAGTCGATTTTTCGAGCATTCGAATTCAAATACATTCGTAAATTTTTTCGAACGTAATACGAATATTCAAATTCGAATAGAATTGTTCGAACTCGATTGCTCGAATATTCATTCGGGCACAGCTATGCACTATAACCAACACCGTAATTTGGTGAAACCGTCACCAAGTGTTAAATTTTCTCGGAATCGTTATTCCTCCCTTCTTATGATGCTTATACTTTTTATACCCCGTTGCTCCTTTAACCTTGCAGCACTACTGTTCTGCGCCATCTCGTTAGCATGGCTTTAGCTTTAGTCCTAAAATGGTTTTTGTCACCTATGCTGACTGTATGCTGTGTGGTCCGCTTCTCATGGAGAGAACCGATCGGAAGTTGATCGGGCGCAATGAGCGGACGGGGGAGGCAGCCGATCAGTTCTCAAACAAATGCGACATGTCGTTGCCTTTTTTCACGTGTAGTTTTTATCCGTTCGAAAAGCGCGAAACGTATCGTTTGACACCGGCCACTCTCGCTGCAGCTTGCATTACACGTAGTACGCGTCAGTTTATGCATAATGTTGGAAATTCCACGTCGCCATATACGACTACTACGCTCAGGGCGGTCAGAGTCCAAGGGCTGCCCCTCCCTATCATCTCAATGCGCCTTGACTTGCTGTTATCGATCGATTTTATCGATTTTTGCTGAGTGCGCCGTTTGGAGTGAGAGTCACGTGAATATGTCGGTGGTATGCCAGACTTTAGAAAAGGGATGCGATGTAGATCGACTGGCTGTTATTTATCAATCGATGTTTGTTAAGAGTTTGTCGTTTAATCAATACGTTGGCTGGAAAATAGTTGTATTCCAGAGCTCATCATCATCATCATCATCATCATCATCATCTTCTTCTTCTTCTTCTTCTTCTTCTTCAGCGCTTGTCCCGCTTCGTGGCGGGGTCCGCTCTTCTGATGGCGTGACGCCACCTTTCTCGATCCTGCGCTTCATCAGGGTGGACGCCAGCTAATTTCATGTCCATGTGTAGCGTATCGGACCAACGCTGCTTCGGGCGTCCTCTAGGCCGCTTTCCTGACACTTCCAACTCAAGGCCTATCTTGCGGACGCTGTCTTCTTTCCGTGGCGGACCATCGCAAGCGAGCTTCGCGCATCTTGTCCGCTATCGGCGCAACGACGAACTTCTGCCGAATAGCATCCTTTCGGATGTGGTCCATGCGCGTGACTCCAGTCGTCCAGCGCAGCATCTTCGTCTCCATGACGCTGAGGCGCGTTCCAACTTCCTTAGTGGCAGGCCAACACTCAGCGCCGTACATCGCTACTGGCCGCACGACTTCTGTAGATCTTCGACTTCAGGTGCTCTGGTATCTTTCTATCGCAGACTACGGTAGTCAGCGAACGCCACTTGGACCAAGCTGCACTCACGCGTGAGTTCACTTCAACCATGACACTGCCGTCAGACGCTATTGCTGATCCCAGCTACTTAAACAGCGAAGTGCGTGCAAGCTCAGTGCCGTCAATCTTAATGGAGCCGGACTCGTTTACGTCAATCGTTAGGTACTCGGTCTTCTTGACGTTCAATTTGAGTCCGAATATCGCCAGGCAGTCGCACTAAGTTGCTCCTGCCGCTCGAGATAATCTTTATCTCAGCAATCGAGCATCACGTCCTCAGCATAGAGCAATGTCCATGGGACTGGTTTCTGGAGATCTCTCGTAATGGCATCCATGACGACAACGAAGAGGAGTGGAGGAAGCGCAGAACTCTGGTGCACCCCAACAGAGATGGGAAACTCCATTGAGGTTCCAGCTGCAGCTTGCACTCTACTCTTTGGGCAAGAGTAGAGCATCCGCACCCACTCTATGAATTCCTCAGGTACGTTGTGTTGTCGTAAGGCGTACAATATAACCTCACGCGGTACGCTGTCGAAAGCTTTTTCCAACTAGAGAAAGGCTATATTTACCGGCTTCTGTTTCTCGCGATGCTTCTCCACCAGAAGTCGGGCGGCGTGTATAGCATCAATGGTCCCACAACCAGACACAAAACCGCACTGGTTGTCGGAGAGCTTGTCGATTTCAAGAATTCGTCTGTCGAGGATTCCCTTGAAGATTTTCATGCTGTGCGAAAGCAAACAAATCGTACGGTAATTGGAGCAGTCTGCAGGACTGCCCTTCTTCTTCCAAATCGCAATAGTCGTACTGTTGTGAAAACTCCGGTACTTTCCTTTACTACCTCGTTGAAGAACTCAGCCAATCACTCAGCAGGATACCAGAGCTTCGAGTTCCAATATCGGCTGCCAGATCATCTGGTCCTGTCGCCTTACATGGCTTCGTCTTCTTCAGAGCCGCTTCTGTTTCCCCGGTGATCTTGTGAACGGGACCGTGAACAGAACCCATAGAAAGGACGGCCGGGTGAGGAAATTCCATAGTGGAAATTTCCTCAAAGTAATCACGCCATCGCTTCAGCGTCTTTTTGCGGTCTGTCAGAAGATGACCTCTCTCATCATTGATGCCAAAGAAGTTTTCAATATCCTCGGTTCGGCGATGGCGGGTTTTAGCAAGTCAGTACAAATACCGCTCACCATCGCGCGACGCGAGCTTTTCGTTGACATCACTATAATGAGTGGCTTTCGCAACAGCCACTGCTTTCTTTGCAGCTTTCTTCGCCATCTGATACTTCTGCCAGCTGTGAGCTGTTTTATCGCCGAGAAACACATGATAAAGCGATTTCTTCTCTCGAACCTTCGCTTTCACATCGTCTGTCCACAGCCATGTCTGCTCGTCGACTTTGCATCGTCCAAGTTTCGTAGTGCCGAATTCCAATCTTGCAGCTTGGCGTATCGTGTCGGTCGCTTTCTTCCAAGTTTCGTCGACAGTTGTGACTGTCGGTAACAGCACGCTAGAAATCACAGCTGCTTCCTTCTCTCTCATTCGCCACCACTTGATTCTTGCAGCACCGCATCACTCGATCTGCTACAGCCTCGGAGAGGCGATATTTAGGGTGCAGATTAACGGTCGATGCTGTGGGGCGACCGTCTCATACGGCAGGATCTCCGCGTCTGTAACAATGCTCCGGTCGCGATCTTTCACAACGACAAAGTCTATCTGAGATTTGGAGCTCCCACTATAGTATGAGATGAGGTGGGAGTCGTGTTTTCGGAAAACGGTGTTCACAATGGTGAGATTATGCGATTCCGCATACTCAAGAATACGCTCACCATCGGCGTTACGTGACCCGTATCCGAAATCACCATGACAGCTGTACCCGCCCTTCTTAGCACCTACGTGCCCATTAAGGTCACTAGCGACTATGATGTCATCTTTTGGCGGCACCTCTGCTGTCTTCTCATCAAGCAGGCTCAAAAACTCATCCTTGCCTTGATCGGAGCAGCCAGTCTGCAAACCATATGCAGAGAAGGAGTGATAGAGTCGTTCCTTAGCGGCGACAACGGTCTTCATCAACCGATCGTTAAAGTGCTCGACACTTACAATCTAGTCACGAAATCGTTTGGGGACGACTATTCCGACACCACTGGTAGTCCTGTGCTTCCACATAGAACGACCTTAAAGCCACGTCCTATGTCCTTTGACTTGCTGCAGGACCACCTCGTCTCCTGCACCGCACAGAGATCAACTCTTCTACGCCCCAGTGCTTCTTCCAACTCGCACGAGCAGCCCGTCAACGTACCCACATTAAGCGTTGCTACGCGGGTCCTGCTTACGTTACGGGACTTTCGGACTAGCTCAGTTACCCGACCCTCGCATACTTTCCACACTCGCCGGGCTCTGCGAGTGCTCGTCGGCTCCCACGAACGCCGTAGCACAATCTTGAAAAACAGGCCGGCATGTCGCCTTTATTCGAGTGTCCGTGCTTAGCTTAGCTCACAAAGCGAGCAGTTTCCAGTGGCACCACGAGAAGGAACGGACATCGGCACCATCAAAGGTTCAGGAAATCTCTGTTTCTATCACTTGGGCGAATCACCGGAAAGAAATGAAACAGGCGCTCATGGTTGGCCTATTCGTGGCTATCTGTAATGAACGTGGTATACCACTTCTTAAATGAGTAGGACATATTTGCTCCACATCGTCGTCACCCCGTCATTAGCTGCCGTTAGGTGAAAGCATTGTTTCGTGAAAGTTCTTGAACAGTCAGCCAGCCAATGATCTTTTGAAGTGAGCTAGAACCTTACAGTGGCTCAAGCAGATTGTGCACCCTTCAAATGTCTTGTAACTTTGTTTTTCCTCATGAACAGCACTTTACAATACACAAGCACTCATTTGAGAAAAATTCGTATACCAGCAAACAATAGACTAGACGCTTCCATAAGCCCTTTGATCCTACTATTTGTAAGATCTCTACCTTATTCTTGCGATGCACAGAGGGGGGTTATAGGAGACCTGTCGATAAAAACCTCGTGCTCAGCTAGGAAGGGATCCGTTATGGATTGCTTCCACTTTTTTTCTGAGCTGTCAGATGTCTACCGTGCAACCTCATTTTTCATTCGAATTCGAATATTCGAGAAATCGCGTTTTTCGAATATATTGGAATCCGAACACTCGAATATTGGAATACGAACACTCGAAAATATTAGTATTCGAAACTATTCGAACATTCAAAATTTTTGCGAGAGCGTAAGTAGAGCTCACAGCTCCTTTTCCAGTTAAGATTAACAGAAATCCTACTATATATAAAAGAGTAAGCGGTTGTCTGTCCGTCTGTCCGTCCGTCCGTCTGTCCGTCCGTCTGCCTATCCGTCTGGCCTTTCCTATCCTAGATCCTAGACGTCGAGTAACAGGCGTCCGGGTTCAGACCATGTCACCCATGTCAGGTCGACAGGGTCAGAAGGCGTGTCACCGATGTCGCGCAAAGGGCTTTCGTACTCACCATGTCACCGACGTCGTTCTACAGGCGTCCGAATTCAGAAAAGGTGTCACCGACGTCGTTCAACAGACGTCCGGGTTCATAAGAGGTGCCACCGACGTCGTGCAACAGGCGAACGGGTTCGGAAGAGCTGTCGCCGAAGTCGCGCAAAGGGGGAAAGGGGGGGGGGGCAGGTACAGAAGACATGTCAGCGATGTCCTTCAAAAGATGTCCGGCTTTAGAAGACGAGTCAACGATGTCGATTAAACGATGTCCGGGTTCAGGCATGTCACCGATGTCACGCCGTGAGCGTGGGAGGACAAGTTTGGGGGGGGGGATATCTTGAAAAGTGAAATTCTAGAAATTCGTGAAAGTGACCTGGAAGGGGAAGGGGGGCTGGAGGTGACACGGAGACGGGGAACCAGTGATACGGGATCTCTAAAATGGGGTCAGTAGACGGGACCAAGGGAATGGGGAAACCAATAATGGTGTTCAGTAGACGGTTACCAATAAGGGAACAAGAAAGGAGGAGTTAATTAAGGATGGTTACCAATAAGGGCAATCAAAAAGAAGGGGTCCAGCAGCTGAAGCGAGCAAGAGGGGACCACTAAAGGATGACCTGTTCGAGAGAACCAGTAAGGTGGGGTGGGGAGGGGGGGGGGGGGTGGCGTCCGGATTTAAAAGATGTGTCAGTGTTGTGGGGCAACGGGCTTCCGCGTTCAGAAGACGTGTCCCCGATGTCGGTCAAAGGCCGCTTGGGATTGCAAGACGTGTCACCGACGTACAGAGGCAGGCGCGTTCGCTTATCCGTTTAGTATCTCTTATTATTGACAGTTTTGAGGAAAACATTTTTCTAAAACATAGGAGAGAGGTTATCTCCTCAATGGATGATATCTGTGTGATTCTTTCCATCTTATAACAGTGATGACTTTATTGGGAACTTCATTTCAAGAGAGCAGTTATATGAAACAGCTGTATCACAATCGCAGGTTTCGGACATGAGCAAACCGAATCAGCATGGTATGCGTCTGTGTAAAGAAGTTTTTCAGGGTTTCAGGGTTTGGGGGCGAAGCCCCCAACCAGACGTTTGGCGGCCGCTAGGCCGTTGAACGTCTGGTTGAACACATATTTGGAATCAGCGTAGGAAGCAAAATCCACTGATTCACATCTCATCTCAAAACGCCATGGTCACTTGGTATCCTTCCCTTATGAGCTAGGTCATTAGTAGGCGCTATCGCACATTATAGGGGTTGATAAATTTAACTGATCTACCTAGGATGCGACTGAGCACTGTGCTCTGTCACATCCTAGGCACTAACAAAAACCTAACAACTTCAATCACTCGAAAGTGAAATAATAAGTCCAGCACGCACCTGGCTGAGTTTGCCCCGTGGACGATTTAAAGGGCACGCTCGTCCTATTAGGCGTAGGTCCTGCGGCGAACAGCCACATTCTCTTATTCCGCTCTTTGTTGCGCGCGCGAAATCAGAGATTCTGGGCCTTCGTTCTCATTTTTGGGACCGGCTCTATTACAAATCAGCTGTGGCCGTTTCGAGTTATTTTCAGTTTTTAGTTTTAGCTTTAGTTTTTCCCTTTTTATATATGGGAGGTATTTAAAACATTTGATGTGGAAGGAAGGAGGGTCGATAGGGAGGGGGGTGAGGGGAGAAGGGCAATAATAGAAATCTTTGCAAGGAAACGCCGGGGTGTGGCCGAGTTAAGGTTTGTAGCTCACCTGGGTGACCCTCCCCCCCCCCCAACCACCATTATGCCGGGGCAGGACTGGGATCAAATGGTAAGTGGTTTTGTATTGCTTATATAAATCTCTAATTAGACATAATATAATGAAAATATATTTCTTAAATTTACGAACTCACTCCCCTTATTGTGCGAAGGCGCCCATTTCTGACATAAGTGAACATATAATACAAACATGTTCCTTCTTGCCAGCACGGATAATCACTAAGCACAACGTGACCCACCGACCAAGAAAAACATTACAGTACAGTCTGCTGCCCCTAATCTACACGCTAATTAGCGATGTAGTGGGAAAAAACTTTAGGGCACCCTGCTCTTTTTGCCCTCCTCTCCCCCGACATTCCTTCACTTATCCAACTTGGTTGTGTGATTGCAGTTGTTTCCACAATTCGACTTCTTCTGTGGGGTTTAGTTAGGGAATGACTTTATAGGCCACCTCTATGAAGTTTTTTTAAAGAGGTGGATTATAAAGTCATTTTTTTCATTTCGCGTCACTAGTTTGCCACGTTTGCACGTTTGGTTTCTCGTTGCCACGTTGCACCGCGTCCTTAATCCTTGATCCCTGGTAGTCTGCATTATGATTTTAGGTGCCTGTAAAGCGCTGTGCTTTGCATATGACGACGAGAGAGCGAACAATGAAGCGAGCCGACGTTCGCAATTCCAACCCTGTCCATACGTCCTGGAAAAACTTATAATTGTGTCAATATGACCATGGAGAGACAGAACTTCTTGGCGAATGTCCAAGGACGAGACGACGTCTTTGCTGCAATTCGTGATGTTTCGAGAGGTGATTTTTTCACTACTCTGATTAATGCAGCCGGCGGCTGTATGGATTTTACCGGGTACAGCAACGAGCAACGTGTAAAGGTTGCGAAACTAGCTTTGTTTTTTGCCTTCAACGGGCCCTTAGGATGGGCAAGTGAGAGGACGTCTTCTGCACTCGGTCTTCGTGGGCAATCGCTGAAGGCATGGCTGGGCGTGGGTTGGCCTGGAGATAACCCTCCGGTCCACCCTAACAATGCTCAAATGAGAGAATTAGCAACGTTGGCATATGACACGGTTGTGGCGCGCAGGAACACCATTGCTGAGGCGCTCAGGACCGGGAGGGTCCCAAGGGCCAGAGGTGAGGATGAGGAGGCGGCGGATGGGCGTGAACTGACTGCGGCTGAAAGGACTGCATTCGAAAATGAGCAAACGCTCATTAACAGATTAATGGCAGTTTCTCCGATGATGCGTCGTGGCAGTGGTAACCCGTGGCCGGCTAATGAAGTTGCTTTGCTTGCATGGCAAGCTGCCAATCCGCGTCGCAAAGCACGTGAATGATGATAATGTGTGTATTGTGTTGATGAAAAAACCCAGTAGCTGGATCCACGGGACGACCTGCACCCAAAGGTAGGTTTTCTTTTGCCATTCTCTTATCTACCTGGGAATTTCTCTGCCAGTTTGAGGGTATACAATCGACTGTTTTGCATGCGCCGTCGTCACAGCGGTGAAGTTGTCAAGGAGGGGCGAGCCCACAGTTGCAGTTCGAACCCAGTAGCCGGATCCAAGGAACGACCCGCGCCGCAAAATAGGATTTCTATTGCCATTCTCTTATCTACCAGGGAATTTCTCTGACAGTTTGAGGGAATTCAATCGATTGTTGTGTTCTGTTTTACTGTTGCCAATGTGTACTTAATTTGTTCGACTGTTACTGTGCCTGTGTTCATCAGGAATTTGGACACTTGTAGCTCGAATGGTCGTTGCGGGCACCAGCTTCAATGTTGAGGCCCGCACATCGTCCGCATGTGTTCGTTCCTTAGTTTCATCTTATAGGGCTGTCGAGCAGTCGAATGATATGGAAGAAACGGTGAAGGTACGTTACATGTGGAGGTCTATATGTGCCTTCGCCGCTCTCCTGAAGGCGCTGACCCTATTTTCAAATTGCTATCTGAGCAAGAATTCTGTGACAGTCTCCGACCATTCGACCGATGTCATGGACATGACGTATTGAACGCTGTTTATAGCAGGCACACTCGTCAAGCACTCGTTCAGCCTGGTCCGCCGATGTCAATCCAACTGGGTTAGTCAGCGCTACAGCTTCGGGACGACTAGGTTTCTGCTGGGATGATATGGTCACCCTCTACTTGTCGTTTAAGTGACTTTTGGCACTGACCAAAAACAGTACATAGTTGGCGCACTGATAGCAGCTGCTCGGCTAGCTGCTGTGGACCCTGAACAGAATTACTACAAATAGTACTGTTGCAAAGTTCACTGAGACCCTTCTACGTCTAACCGACTTGCTTCGGTTTCGTGGCAGACTCAGTCTTGGCAAACGGATGTCTAACAACATAAGTGTATCTGTACACTGTTCTTACTCGACTGTCGACAGAATACAGAAATGGAATGACGGCCGACCAGATTGTAGCCTGCGAACATTATGCACATGGAAGACGAGAAGACGGGAACAGTTATGTTTCATCCAGGAGAGACGACACACCTGAGTGAAGAAGAAAGAGAACAATTTCGAACTGCTGAATTGAAAATACGAAGGCTCTCACAGAGACAGTGAGGATAACGTTCTGCAAGAGGTTCCTCCATAGTGTTCATGGCAACAGCATCTCTGCTCAACTCGTCTGACAGTGAAGGACTTTTCGGGCGGTATTTGGTGTTATACCGCGTGATAATTGAAGACGAAGTGTCGCAAACACCTGAATCAGTGCTTGCCGTTACCGCTTTCCTGGTTCCAGGAAACATTTCGAATTTATATCGGAGTTGTGATTCAGTTGGAGTTGATTCATGTGTAATGTCCCCGGAACTGCCGGGCGATTCGTCATGGTGGTCGTGGAGTCATAAACATTCTCGCCAGCTGGCCCCGCTTCTAACAGCTTTCAGGCCTCATCCAGCATTGAATGAGCCAAATCGCTTGATCTAGAAGCAAGGTTTGATTAGCGGAACACCAGTTGATAAGCCGGAGATGCTCCTGGGTCGTGTTCGCGTTCCCAATCCTCGACTGCCGTTTACGTGCCGTTTTTTGTCGATGTTAGAGGAATTAGCAACAAGATGAGGCGCAGTGCTGTCGAAACATCGTCTGAGAGTTGATAGCAGGAGGCTTCACATCCACCAACATCGATATGATTGTCTTGCACGAAGAGCAGCACCATCTTTGCCTCTCAACAAGTGCAATTGCGTACTGTGGACTCCGTGCAAGGACGGGAAGCCGATGTCATTCTTCTAACGACAGATTTGATGTGGCTTCCGAAAGAGGTGCTTTCTTGAGAAACTGATAAATTTCGGTTGAACGTTGCTTTGACTCGACGCAAACATAGGCAGCTCGTACTGGTAACGAACATGCTCTTTATTCGTTACCAAACTGAAGCAGAGTGATTGAATGGGCCGAAGAACAAGGTGTGTTGTCAGCACATCGTTGTTGCCAGATGTACTCTCATGAAGTCTCTTCCTGTAATGTCGTTAAGTTATAATCATCTCGTCCACCTCAAAGGTTAGGATTCCACACGAGCAGCTTGGAATAGCGCAGAATCCAGCTACGGACTCCCTAACCGACGAAACCAGTTTCGACACGAGGAACTTGGATCCACCATACCCTGGTGGTTTTAGTTAGACCTAACCAAATTCTGCTGATGCACTCCATGGAGTCGTGGGGTTGATGTGCAGGTTTGCTCATCAACCCGCGATACTGTAGCGTGTGGCTGCTGCCGTTGCGTGGCGGATCGTGTCGGCCTTCACATGGGCGTTCGATCGATGTCTTATATTCCCGCTTTGACACACACACGGCTAGCGGATCGTGGGTCGGTGGACAGAGACGTGCTGCATGCGGAGGAGGCCGGGGTTTGGTTCTCCTTCGGTGCAGAATTTTTGCACCACGTCCTGGAGTCCCTTCCCTAGCCCGAAGAGCGCAGAACAGAGCTCCGACTACCACTGTGCGACGAAAACGTGCTCCAATGACAACAGCTCGGGTGGCATGAGCAGGCGCTGGCACTTTGCCAAGCCAGCGCCTGGTTAGGTCCAATGGCTATCCATCCTGGAGTCCCTTCTCTAGCCTGGTTCTGGAAACAAATAGTCATTTTCTGACTAAACCCCACAGAATAAGTCGAATTGTGGAAACGACAGCAATGAAACGCTTCACCAAGCAGGCCATGTTGGACAGGTGACGAAAAAAAGGACAGGGAGGACTAAAGCGGCATGCATACTTTGCAGCGGGCAGTGGGCAGTGAAACTGGAACTGGTAGTAGCAGTGATTAATGTCCGTACCCATTTCTTGCAGTCGCTGCGGCAGTGGAAGTGTGCACACCCCCGTCACTGCTGCCTCAGCCACTGCAGTACGATTCCGCCCTTCCCCGCTATGCGTCAGCGTGGCTGCCGTACTTCCGCTGCAGAGTGTGCATGCAGCTTAAAGGAGCTGGGCGGCCGAAAGTTGCCGCGCTTCATTGCTAAACGGCGTGTCGGTTAGCAGAAGCAGGGTGTGTTATAAATGCGCTCCCCGAGCCAACTGGAGCCGAGGATTGCGAAGAGCGAGGCTTCCATTTTTGCGGCTTACCCGTCTTTTTTCTTGAGTTCATCTTTTTTAGACTTATTTAAGCTTGACGCTTCCGAAGGAACCGTCCCCTGAAACCGTTAACAGCATTTGATAATCGAATCAACAGAGACGTTCTCTCACTTACACCGCGCCTCGCATCTCCATCGTCTGAGTCCTGCGTGGGCTCTTCACCATGCTCCATTCCACAGACGTTAGTAGAAATGATCCACACCACCATGGTGTTGATTGAACGACAGTGCACGTTGTAATCTCCTACCATACGCACATTGATAAGAGCTGCAGCACGCCCTGGGCTTCCGTAGAGATCTCCAGAGGCCGGATTCATCAACAATTAAACCTATGGGTATGCGAGGTATAAGGGGTAGAGATAAGATAAGAGTCAGGTAGAGATAAGGTAAGAGTCGGAGACGCAGGCTTCATCGTGGGTATCTTTACCCCTATACCCACGGGTAAGTCGTTGATGAATCCGGCCCCAGGTGAAGCTGCGTTGCCGTTGACTTAAAATCGGCTTTCACATTACCGCTGCTGGTGCTGCGCAACCAGTGCCGTCTTCGATGAGCGAAGCTGCTTCAAAACTCTTACGCGATCGGCTTCATTATGGGCTAACTTGCGTTGAGTTGAAAAACGTTTTTCCATCTTATCTATTTCTTTGTGCCCTATTCTGATAGCGTCGAGAAAGAAGTCTGAATCACTTCAAGTTCGTCGTGTGTCAGGGTCATTGTGAAATTTCTGGGACGAGAAAGAAGATCCGAACACAACGGGACGTAAAGATCAAGAAAATGACAATGTTACCTCAATTAGTCTTGGCTTCTTCCCACGTTTTCACGTAGTCGATAGGCATAGCGATGAATTTCCATGACGGGATTGCACTCCTAAGGAATTGAATAGAACAGTGAATGATGTTCTATGCGGGTACTCGCCTATGTCCTCTTACTTTGGTGAAGTAGTAATAAAGTAGAACCGACAGAAATCCATGATCTGCATAAAGTGACGGATTTGTTCAAACTTGTGTGATTGACATAATGACGACTGCTTTTTCTCTTTTTCTTTTTCTTTAAAGCGACTTTTTCACGGTAACATCTGGGCAATAACCTTTGCTGTTTGAAGAGGGATAGTTCAGCGCACGAAATTGGTATAGTAGTGCAGGAACTTTTCCAAGGTGCGGAACTGTAGTATTCTACTTCATGACAACGTTCATCGTAATACATATTCATTAGAGGGTATGCATGTAAACTTAATACTTTCTCATTCTCCTAGGGTTATAAAGAGGAACAGAAAAGGCAGATCGCGCACGTGTTCACGACGACTAAACGGCCAAGGATAGCCAAGGGCATAGTGCAATATTCAGTTCAATGTTGGAGAACAATGATGATGTGACAATAACTTTAACATGCTTTGTCTTATTTGAGTCGTTGAGTTAACACTTAAAAGAAGATTGCATTTTTGCAATTCTTCTTGACCAAAGATTATTTTAAGCTTATTGTATAGTCTCTATATAGCTCGTCGCGGAAGAAACCGGTTTTGAATTGGAAAATGCTCCTTTCGATTTCAAAACTGTTAAAGTTGTTTAGATTAGTGTCCATTTGGACGTGAAAGTTGCATATGTATATATCATACTCTATAATAACGCGCTAAGCGATGAGTCATCCAATCGATCGGCGGCGCCACGAAATTAGCGGGAGAGGGGGGGGGGGAATCGGGGGGAAAAGATAGGGGGAGGGGGAAATTACGACACGAAAATAGCCAAAAATACCCAGACGTCTTCTCCCTGCCTGGGAACTTCGGCCGCTGGGGTAGCCGAGGTGCCGAGGTTACCGAACACGAATCTGAAGTTCGTTTTCGAAGTATAGATCGCCATCAATCGTTATTGGCCAAATTACGGGTCACGAAAATAGGGGAAAATACCCAGACTTCTTCTACCTGCCTGCAAACTTTAGCCCTGGGGTAATCGTTGAACACAAATCTGAATTCCGTTTTTGAAGTATCGATTACCATCAATCGATACTGATCAAGTTACGGGGCACGAAAATAGAAAAAATACCCAGACGTCTTCTCCCTGCCTGGGAACTTTAGACCTGGAGTAATCGAGGTCGCTCAACACGAATCTGAAGTTTGAAGTGTCGATCGCCATCAATCGATACTGATCAAATTACAGGGCACAAAAATAGCAGAGATTACCCAGACGTCTTCGACGTGCCAGGGGATTCAGAACACGTGCGGAGTACGTCGCGTGACGTGCCTGGGACTCAGAGGACGTGCCAAAGACTTCGTTCAACGTGTTTGGGGATTCAGGTAGACGTGTCGAAGACGTCGTCCAAAGTGCCTGGGGGAATCAGGTGTGCCGAAGACGTCGTCCGCTAAGGGTGGATCATTGAGGGGACCAGTACCAGTAGTAGGGGACCGTTTCACTAGGGGAGGACCAGTAGTGAGGAACCAATAGATCGCCCTATCATACTACATATACACTGTACGTACTGCGAGTCTTTTGTACTCCGAGGTAGGGAAAAAAGCTGTACAAGTAGAGCGGCTAGCTTGATGTGATTGTCCTTAGCTTAGTGATACAGCAACATCGCGTGAAGCGCGCAAGTGCGAGGCACGCCGATAGGCGTGACGGAGCACTTGTTAATATAATATAATGCAAACGTTCTTGGCATGTTAACATGGAGCTGTAAAGTATTTTTGAGCCTTTAAGCGGAAATAAATTTATTATATCTTTTATTTAGGCATAAGCTTCAATTTCCCAAATCTTTCTCTAAAATTTCACATCAAACCTAGCGCTTTAGGTGCAAACGGAAATTCAGTATTCACGTTGTATCGCCACCAAGAGGAGAAGTTTCATTGCTTGAACCACCTTAAAGTGTTTGCTAAATTGTAAAGTATTGCACTGCACCGCAGATTCGGCTGGATGCTACATAGGTGGACGGACAATTATAATATTAGGTGAGGAGACCTGCGCGGTAGTGGTTTTCCATCTCCTTTTTATCAGAAGCATCACAATCAAGCGCCGCAAACCATGACTTATGGATAGTGTTGCATTCGGTGGACTCAAAAGATAGCACAACGATTTCGATATCGAGCACTTCGAGTAGCAGTACGCAATGATATATGTGAAAACGCGATATATGTGAGGTTGAGAGTGAGACTCTTTGGTCTAGGATTCCCTTCCCGGTGTGAACTAGTAGCGCATTTACTTGTAAACTAAAAGTGAACTAAAGCCCAAGGGTTCAATGATTCAAACTTCCTGACCTCTACATGTGAGGGATTCCGCCGGAGGGGGTTGCAGGACACGAGACGGTGGACAAGGAGACGGCGAAGTCACGAAGCTACGAAGTGACGAACTGGCGAGCTCCCCGATCCAGCACCGCTGCGGTGATAGGACCAGGCCGGTCGATGGGGACCAAGGAGTTGATTTGCGTGGTCAAAAAGAAGCATTGCCTCGCATATGCGACAGATAGACAAAGAGTTCAATAAAAATTAATACACAGCATAACATAGTTCTGACTATGAGAACATGCTAGCAGGAAAGGCAACTGGAAATAACCTATGTGTATGTGCCCAGGCAATCTACAATGTCCGACTAGATGCACCGAGAGTAGAGGCACGCTGGCCTCTGTGCAAATCCCAACTGATGAATCACTTTCATAGAGGCGGTATGACGGAGGAACCTTTCCTATTCGGAGGGAAGCCGCGCTGCTAAGACATGGAATCGAAAAGTACATGGTGCTATCACTTCAATAGGAACACTATCCTAGTATACATAAGTGAGAACGGGCGTTTCTTTGTTTTTCCTGTGAGTTTGTTTATTTGCACCGCTGAAGGAGTGTGTTGGGGGAAAGTGTGAGGATGAGGGTAGGGGGTTTAGTTGTGCAACGTGCCTGGCGACTAAGTAAACGTGCCGAGCATGTTTCCCAACATGCATGGAGACTCAGTAGACGTGCCGAGCATGTCACGAAACGCGACTGGAAATGCGGTGCTGGAGCAGTGTGTAGGGGGAAAGTGTTGGGACGAGGGGGAGGGGAGGGGTTGTAGTTGTGTTACGTGCCTGGCGACTCTGTAGACATACCGAACATTGCCCTTTTGGATGATCCATCTGCCACTTATCCTACTACAAGTGCTCCGTCATGCCTATCGGCGTGCCTCGCACTTGCGCGCTTCGTGCGATGTTGTAGTATCACCAAACTAAAGACAATCACATCAAGCTAGATGCTCTACTAGTACAGCTTTTTCCCCTACCTCGGAGAAAAAAAGGCTCGTAGTATGTACAGTATATAGTACAATAGGGCGATCTGTTGGTTCCTTACCACTAGTCCTCCCCTAGTGAAACGGTCCCCCTTTACTGGTACTGGTCCCCCTCAATGATCTCCTCAGCGGACGACGTCTTCGGCACGCCTTCTGAGTCCAGAGGCACTTTGGACGACGTCTTCGACACGTGTACCTGAATCCCCAAACACCTTGAGCGAAGTCTTTGGCATGTCTTTTGAGTCCCAGGCACGTCATGCGACGTATTACGCACGTCTTCTGAATTCCACAGGTATTTTCCGCTATTTTCCCGCAGCATAATTTGATCAATATCGATTGATGGCGATCGATACTTCAAAAACAAACTTCAGGTTCGTGTTCAGCTACTTTGATTGCCCCAGGACCGAAGTTCCCAGGCAGGGAGAAGACGTCCGGGTACTTTTCGCTATTTTCGTTTCATAACTCCCCCCCCCCCCCGATATTCCCTTATTTTATGACTAATTTCTGCGGCAGCGTCGATCGATAGTATGACTCATCGCTTAGCGCGTTATTATAGAGTATGATATATAAGCGTTGCACAGAAGTACTGAGCATTACAAAGCAGTGGCGTTTCTGGACGATCCGGAGAGAACGCCTATGATAAACTTACGGTAGTGAAGAACGGATTCATGCAAAAGTACGCAGCAGGACTTTAAGTTTTACAAAAATCGATTTGGTTCTCACAGCACGACCCGTCGCCTACGCGACGCGGGAGTATACCAAGCCCCTTTCCGTGATACTGCAAGGTCGCCGAGGCGCGCAAGTACGAGAGACGCCGTTGGGCGTATCGGAGCATTTGTCTTACTATATATAATTCGCTTAATCCGTCGGTCACGTTGTCAGTCACGGGGAAGGGGGACTGAAGCCAAGATATGCCTAGGACAGTGCGGCGTATGCCAGCCGGGTTTTCTTTCAGCTTAACAATGGGCGATTGCCAGCGAACTGAAACCCCGGCGGCGGATCACCCAAGTTTACGATGTATTCAGCGAACAACGCGTCAGGGTAAGAATGGGGATCAAGTGCAGAGCTTACGGATTCAGAATACGTGCCGAAGACGTCGTCCAACGTGCGTCGGGATTTAGAAGACGTGCCGAAGACGTCGTCCAACGTGCGTCGGGATTCAGAAGACGTGCCGAAGACGTCGTTCAACGTGCGTCGGGATTCAGAAGACGTGCCGAAGACGTCGTCCAACGTGCGTCGGGATTCAGAAGACGTGCCGAAGACGTCGTTCAACGTGCGTCGGGATTCAGAAGACGTGCCGAAGACGTCGTCCAACGTGCGTCGGGATTCAGAAGACGTGCCGAAGACGTCGTTCAACGTGCGTCGGGATTCAGAAGATGTGCCGAAGACGTCGTTCAACGTGCGTCGGGATTCAGAAGACGTGCCGAAGACGTCGTCCAACGTGCGTCGGGATTCAGAAGACGTGCCGAAGACGTCGTTCAACGTGCGTCGGGATTCAGAAGACGTGCCGAAGACGTCGTCCAACGTGCGTCGGGATTCAGAAGACGTGCCGAACACGTCGGCAACCGTGCATGGCGAGCCGTAGACGTGCCGAACACGTCGGCAACCGTGCATGGCGAGCCGTAGACGTGCCGAACACGTCGGCAACCGTGCATGGCGAGCCGTAGACGTGCCGAACACGTTGGCGGTACAAACTTCAGGCCTGGGGGTAATCGAGGTCGCTGAACACGAATCTGAAGTCGACCGATCTATATCGATCGATATTATCGATTTTTTGAGGATCACGTTGAGGAAGATCAGCCGATCCATCTCGATTAACATAATGGTCAGAAGGCCTAGGGAAGAATAGGAAACCCGTAGCGGCCATGGCGTCCTATTCTCGGGGTTTGGTGGCGAAGCCCCCAACCAGTCGTAGGCGGCCGCTAGGCCGCCGAACGACTGGTTTAAATGGTGAAGGGTTAAGGACAGTGGTTGTCATTCCTGTTTGGAATGCTTTGCGGATTCGACATCTAAAGGATATCGTGGAGAATTCTTGAATGCGTAATTGACCACACAATTCGTTCGGTGAGCTGCCAATAGTCTGGACAGTGGTTTGCCTTTTGCTAGGTAAGTATGGCAATTTCCCCACTACGGAGGGATAAGAAGCGTGATGGTCGAGACGGGGTCCAAACCGAGATAACGAAATCGGGCCCACGCGGCAGCTGGCGTCTCCTCCGACATTCTTCTAATGTGTCGCCTCTGTACATATAGTAGTTAATTTTTGCCTTTGCACCATGATTGAGGGGTTAGAATAAAGTACCTCTCTCTCAAAGGACAGGTCCTAGCAGAGATATAGAGCTACTTTTTATATGCAAATTTCTGCAATAGATTCGGTTTAAGCTGCAATCGTGCCAATCCTGGGCCAGATTCATCAACAACTTACGTAACTTTAACGGAGAATTGTAAGCTTATCAAGCGATATGGAGAGCGATAGGCCGCGTTATTTGAGCTTTTCGCTTTCGCTTACTTGCTTACTCAAAGATGAGATAACGCGGCTTATCGCTAACCGCATTGCTTGATAAGCTTACAATTCTCGGTTAAAGTTACGTAAGTCGTTGATGAATCCGGCCCCCTATTGACCTTAAGGAAACAGCCTAAAGAGTGGTTAGAATGGTTATACTCTCATAGAAGAAGAGGGGGAAGGTGAGTGAGCTCTCCCTTCACCCCTCACAGATCTTCTAGCTGTCGCCCTCTTGGAGTCAAGTCGGAAGAGGTCCGCAAATGGCGTGAGCTCCTGGATTATCGTCACCAGCTGCGATTTCCTCTTCATTGGCAGATAAATAAATGCACTTCACAATACTTCGACAGTCTACCGCGCTGCGGTGTCGAACAGGATTATAATTGAGTACACGGATTCTCACCGCTATTCTTACCGCTAAATACTGCTTACATACAGCAAGAAAGTCAGGACATGTGTGTTTTTTACAACTGTTTATGGTTGCAGATGTGAAACTGTGTGCAGACAAAAATTTGCTAAACATCGAATGAAAATCGCGAGGTTCCGGACGGAGGACATGGCGCAATCTCTGTTTTGGCAATGTAAAATGGCCACTTCCTGCTCTTCAAAACATTGCTTTACTTCGTTATTTTTCCTCAGAAATAAAATTTTTACGAAATCTCAAACTATCTGTTCTCCTATTGGAAAGTAAATTTCAACTTCAAAGAAAGTTATTCTAAAAGTTAAACAAAAAGAAGTACTCCGTCTCACCGACGTATCTGTCGTTGCATTTTCTGCAGTTGCACTGCTCCTGAGACTGTAGTTGCCTTCTCTGCAGTCTTATTAATAAAATCGGTACATGTCGCGTATGTGAGCAGCATTGGTAGGTGGGGGCACGCTAGCCAATAACAACAAACCAGAGCACAAACCCATATGGAACATATGCCAGCCAGTCAGGATAGGGACTGTACTATATGTCCTCTCTGAATGGCATTCAATGCGGTGTGGTTTGATGGGGCGCTCCCAACTCCCAATGCTGCCCGCCTTTGCGAAATATACCATGAAATCTTTTAAAATGCTCAAAGAGGGTAAACATTGTAACTATTAGGGTGTCCAGAAAGTATCTGCAAAAAACTGTTGTTCCAGATTTTTTCTAGAGTGTTCTGAACATTTCAGCATAAGTGACATATAAAGACACTATCCTGTTATATCTGCATAACATATCCAGCTCCGTCTATCCTGCCTGTTTCACTGTACGATAGCCGAACTGTCTCCATATTAGACATGCACTCCATTACGAGTTTGGATCGGGGCACTCCGCTGCAGGAGCCTATCGAAACTTGTGTCGTGTACTCGGCTCTGATGCTCCTTCTGTACGGTCTGTGTATAGCTGGTTCGAACGCTTCGGAAGCGGGAACAGGAGTCTCGAAGATGAGCATCGCTCTGGTCGACCGACAACGATATGTTTGGACGAACTGAGGAAACTGGCGGAGCAGCATCCATATGAAGGTGGCGCTACTTTGCTGCTTTGCTCTTGCCAGTTCCCGATCCAACGCGGACAATGGATGCGATCTCTTGGAATGGGTAAAAAGCTCGGTCAGTGGCTCCCACACGAACTGACCGACGACAACCGGCGAAGACGTCTGGAGGACATATGCACTCAGCTGCTCTCCCGAAGTCGCACCTTCAACTGGCTGGACACCATCGTCACAGGAGACGAAAAAAGAGTCCTCTCCTCAAGCACGCTCGTAAACGTGCGTGGTGCCAACGCGAAGAAGTGCCGAAATCTTTCGTAAAAGGTGAAATTCATGCGAGGGAAACCATGCTGAGCGTCTGGTGGGGAGTTTAAGGGATCTACCAATTCGAGCTGCTGCCTGACAGCACGACTGTCACTGCCGATGTCTTCGCTACCCGACTGCAGAGACTGGTCTACAAGATGCGCAAGGAACAGCCCAGGCTCGACAAAGTTCGTTTGCTGCACAATAGCGCGCGATCACACATCGCGAAGACGACTTCTCAAAAAATTCTGGAACTCGGATGGGAAGTTCTGCCGCATCCACCGTACAGCCCAGGTCTGGCTCCAAGTGATTACCACCTTTTTCGATCACTTCAGCATCATCTGGAAGGGAAGCGTTATGAAGATCGTGACCACCTCGAAAATGACCCCCGAGCTTTTTTCGCCTCCAAGTCGCCGGATTTCTACGCCAGAGGAATTAGAAGTCTTGTGCAACGTTGGCAGAGAGTAGTCGATGTTGATGGAAATGATTTGGTTGATTAATAAAATGTTGATAAAAAATTGTGTTATTTTGAAGAATTGTCGTATTTCTGCAGATACTTTCTGAACACCCTAATACTAAATTAAACAGGTTAAACTAATGGTGAAATTTGTTTCGCAAAACACTTCCCCGTCAAATCGGATTACGATCTGAAACGTCACTGTGTGCCGGTATGCTTTCCAAGGCTAGACGTTTCCCTGGTATGAAGGTCACGAGAGCAGGTAAACATTGGAATTACGGTTTTTTCACAAAGCTGTTCATGCTGTTTTAGGATTTTTTATTTAAAAAAGTCATTGAATCCATTAGGAAGTGTCAGCCCTTCTCTATGCTGGTTTCGATGGAATAGCAGGAGCATGTTGGGCTGAGCCGTTTGGAGTCTTCGAGGAGATTCTCAACGTTTCGATATTTAGGAGTTTCTTACAGCCGAATGACGATTCGTGTTTCGGCGCCTTTGCTTTGCGATTTCAATCTTGAAAAGAATGCGTCGGTATCGGACGAAAATTGTATGTTGCACTGGGTGGAGGACTCTAAGGGAAGAACGCTATGGAACAGTTTTCAAAGGCGTTTGGATATGGTAACAGAAAACTTGACAAAGAGGCTATCAAGCGACTCATTGTTTCGGACAAGCGACCGCATATTAGACGGAGAACCTGGCCAGGTATCCTTATTTTATTCAACAGGTTTTTTTCGCATGTCTAGTAGAATTGCAATGCTCCTCCTTTATAGTTTAAAAATGAAAATAAATTGCAATCTTATTGAATACTTTCAGACACAAAGTATGCTCGAGAGCAAATGTTGCTATTAAGAGGATAAAGCGAACCAGTTTTCCCCGAAAATAAGGTCTCCCTCCGGTTTTACTCAAGTATATGCAACCACTTTCCAGTCAGAGTTTTTTGCGGAAATAGTGGCAATTTTTAAAATACAGGGTATCTTTTAAAAAATGTACACGCTGTTTTAAAGGTGATAACTTGGCTCACAGTAATGTTACACAGGAAGTTAAACGCTCACATAAACGCTTATAAAAATTGAAATTTTCTGACATATGGGGGGCATGGACTGCGCCATGCACTCGTCTGAAACCCTGCACTTTACACTTGCATGATTGTGTTTCCCTTAAATACATGTCATGATTTCCTCACAAAAAATGGCCTTTCGACGAATTTGTGCTTCTTTTAAGGTTTAAAACTTAAAAACAAACTATGGCTTGCGGAGATGCAAGGTATCCTAGAAATACAGGTGTGGTGCTATTTGAGGGGTTCTAAGATTGCTGCTAGTGGAGTTTTTAAAGTTATTTAAGACTAATGTGGAAGTTCAAGGTAACTAGATTTTTTTAACGTTTAAGTGGGCGCGTGTAGCGCAGTCGGAGGAGGCGCGACTGTCGCGTGCACCCGATACCAGGTTCCTGGTTCGGACTTCCCGCCCAGGCCAACCAAGCCTTCCATCCCTCCGGGGTCGGTGAATTGGTACCAGACTTGTCTGGGAAGGATAGAGCACTGACTTGTTCATCGGCTGGCCACCGCAAGTCATTGTATGGCCAAATACGCATTCATGTCGCCTCCACGACATCCCGTAGAAGTAGAATGCGTGGCGCATCCCAAAAGGGATTGACTAACGCCGTCCTTTATCCTTTATCCTTTATTTATTAAGTGGTCAAGATTACGCCATGTCTTCCTGAAACCTTGCTATTCAGACTCGAATGATTGTGCAAGGCCTGAATGCCTGTTACACTCTCGTTACTACTTGGCCTAGCTAACCTGTGCTGTGCTTCTTTTAACGTTTTTCGTTCCCAGTAGCTGCAATTATACCAATTAACCTCTCTATTC
This sequence comes from Heligmosomoides polygyrus bakeri, assembly GCA_947359475.1. Lineage (NCBI taxonomy): Eukaryota > Metazoa > Nematoda > Chromadorea > Rhabditida > Heligmosomidae > Heligmosomoides > Heligmosomoides polygyrus. Next base: position 105,820,193 of record OX375867.1, on the reverse strand, counting down.
AGCATGATTGTTGCTTCATCAGTGTGCAGAATCCGTTTTGTAAAATGGGGCTCCTGCTCTCATTTAAATCGTGCAACCAATAAAATCTTTCATGTGATTGTCAAGTTCTGAATGTTAAAAGACACAGCACAAGCTAATCTGGTTGGCCACAAGAGTGTAACAGGCATTCAGCCCCCTCCCCATGCACAATCAATCGAGAATGATATGCATGATTTCAGACGGGAGCATGGCGCAATTTTGGCTATTCACACGCCACAGGAATGTCGTTACTGTGCGCTTTTATATGAGTCTAAGTGTCTTCAAATGCTTCACTTGCAGCAATGTTACAACCTTTCACATAGTACCTTCATTGTTTAGGATACCCTGCACTTTTCGCTAGCCGTAGTGTGTTTCGAAGTTTAAAGCCTCTGAAAAGCACCAAGCAGTCAAAACGGTCACTTTGTTAAGAAATTACATATAACAAGTGTTCAAGGACGTTACAGTGGGGATGCATCAAGGGTCGGCTCTGAGTCCGTTTCTCTTTATGCTGACGCTTGATTGCATAGAGAACCACCTAGAGGAAGGCCCCATCAGGACCATCATCTACGCGGACGATATTGCCCTAGTAGCCGACAGCCGAGAAGAGCTGGAGGAGAAGGTACAGTTGTGGCAAGGAGCCTTCGCAGGCAACGGCCTGCGGCTAAACGTGAGGAAAACGAAGTTCATCAGCTCTGAGCAGTGCGCCGAACCGATCCTAGACGGCCAAGGGGAAACGATCGAGAAGGTGGAAGAATTCTGCTACCACGGAAGCGATCTATCCGAGGAAGAAAACGTGGACCAGGCGGTTAAGGGACGGATAAGTGCAGCATGGCTCAAATGGAGGGAGTGCACAGGAATCCTCTACGACCGTAGGTGCTCCAGGACACTCAAAGGCAAGCTGTATAGAACAGTAGTGAGGCCAGCCCTCCTCTATGGCTGTGAGTGCTGGGCCCTAGGTAGAGCGCAGGAGCGGCAACTGCACGCTGCGGAAATAAGGATGCTCAAATGGGCATGTGGATGTACCCGCGGGGACAGAGTGCGAAACGAGGATGTTAGAGCAGTGGTGAAGACAGCTCCGATCCAGCTGAAGATGAAGGAGCGCGCCTAAGGTGGTACGGACACATCCTCAGAAGACAAGAGGATCATCCCACGAGGTTGGCCCTAAATTTCGAGGCACCCGGAAAAGGCCCGAGAGGAGCCTCAAGGAAAAGGTGGAAGGACGTCATCAAGAGAGATTTCGCCGAAATCGGTGCCGCGCCAGACGACGCCCTTGATAGGATGAGATGGCGACGGATCACAAGAACAGCAGACCCTGCGACTGCGTGGGACTAAACGCTCAGAAGAAGAATAAGAAGAAAAATAAAAAAGAAGAAGAAGAAGAAGAAGAAGAAGTGTTCAAGCAAAACACAATCAATCGAGTGTAAAAAGCAGAATTTCAGACGGGTACATGGCGCGTTCCATGCCGCTGGGAAATTTCTATCTTCTTAGGCATTTTTCTGAACCCTTAACTTCTTCGTTACCTCTTCTGTGAGCAATGTTATCACCCTTAAAATAGAGTATACATTTCTTGAGACTCCCTGTAGTGGCAGTTCTTGGCTTGCCTTTAGATGGAGCAGGAGGTCACAGTTCACGTTAGCGAACTACTACTGTCGAGTACTGTCTACAAGCGGCTATGTGTCAGTCGTCGGCGAGGATTTCGACAAGATCTACAGGCCTCTCTCACCACGCACACACTGGTTGTGGTAGACGTGTGAGCGTGGACCCGTTGGAAGTCCTCGTTATCCGGAAACCAGCAACAGAACGGTGGCGTTCGCTTTGCAGATCCTATCTCTGAAGGGGCCAGATCCACAGAGTTTGCATAGGATCTCTTCGATTTTTTTTTCCCTTTGTTTCATCGAAATAAATTCGCTGCTTACGTCGTCTATATTCACTGTTCCCGTTCCGTGCTTCCACAACTTCTCAACGACTACAACCCGTCGTGAAAGTGATTCTGCTCTGCAATCCATGTCCATGGCTCATGGATTTCTGTCTTCCGCCTAATACTCCTGTAGTTTTCATCTTACTCAGCGGCAATGAGGTTTGATTTCGCATTGAGACGCCTGCACTTCTGGTGTGGAGATGGCGTGACGGTCAGCTCTATACCTGAGTCCTGAGTGATTCCCTGCTTCCGGGAAAATGTAAGGAGATCTGTGTAGGTTATCAGAGTCAGAGTGAGCTTCCTTCCTATTCCTATTTTTACTTTCACCATCACGGTCCAGATTTAGCGGACTAATGCTGGCAGAGAAAATGAAGATTTCGTAAGGAATTTTTCTAATTGGCAATGCGACAGGTGTGGATACGCTTCTTCGAAAGTTCTCGTAGCTCCACGGGTTTCTATCGGAATAATTGTAAGGGCATAAAGCGAGCATCCATAGGTAGTGTTGGGTAACCAAGTCCTTGAAAACCTTGAAGGTTAAAGGATAAGGAACGGCGGTATTCAATCCCTTTTGGGATACGCCACGCATTCTACTTCTATGGGATATCGTGGAGACGATTTGAATGCGTATTTGGCTATACGATGATTTGCAATGGCCAGCCGATCAACAAGTCAGCGCTCTATCCTTCCCAGACAAGTCTGATACCAATTCACTGACCCCGGAGGGATGGAAGGTTTGGTTGGCCTGGGCGGGAAATCCGAACCAGGAATCTGGTGTCGGGTGCACGCGACGTCGACGCCTCCTCCGACTGCGCTTCACGCGCCAGCTATTCTTCCATATGAGGAACAAAAACACTAAGGCCATTCTGTCTTTGCTTACTACAAATTACTATTTATTTTTGTATTTATGTGCTTTATAATGCGGTCAAGTGGACGAACAAATAAACATATCTGACATTTTTTCGAAAAAATAATGATATAAAGGTAGCGGGCAAGCAATGTCGTTGCAGTGTAGCTTCTTTCCGCAACGCAGATTCCTCAGGTAACTTGCGCCTCCTTTACGCAGCAAACTATTAGGTTGGTAAAAAGTCTTGCACCAAAAATTTTGAAAATTTTTCAAAATTTAACAGGAACTTCCAAGAACTTCCAAAAGCTGTTTGGTGTCACGTAGTTGTAGGACAAACGTTCTAGAATATTTCACATACGTGGCAAATTGCTTTTTAGTTACTACGACTGCAGTGAAGACTGACTGACTCCGTGATTTGGACATGGCTTCGCGACTAAGTATCGCTGAGCCTCTCCTTGTTCGTTTTGTAATAAGGACTTTCTCAAGAATGCCGTCACGGGAGACGAACCCTGAATCTTCTTCGTTAACCACTCGGAAGGCTACTCGGAAGGCTCTGCGGCTCCCTAAAGGAGAACCACAACATCAAGGCTGACATCCACCAGAGGAAGGTGATGCGGTGCTGTTGATGGGATTTTCCAGGAACGCTCTATCGTGCGCTCCTTGACAACGGCACCGCAGTAAGAGCGAACATCTACGCCACACAGCTGCAGAAGCTGAGCTGAGTGGAAACGGCGACGGCGGAGGGATGTTTACCTTCTTCACGAATGCTCAATGCTCGCCCCTCCCTGGTGAGGTCGTCTCGCCAGAAGTTGCAGTAGCTTAGGTGGGAGGTGCTGCCCCACGCATCGCATTCGCCAGATCTTGCGCCATCGGATTACCACCTCTTGCGGGCTGTCAAGCAACACCTAAGGGATAGGTGCTTCAACGACCGAACCAAACTGAAATCAGAGGTGGCGCACTTCTTCGAGTCACTGCCGACTTCATTCTGGAAGAAGGGAATTCCTAATCTCCCAATTAGATGGCAGAAGGTTGTAGATGTGAATAGTAGCTACTCTGTAGATTGAAGTCGCTCACAAAAGAAGCAATAAAATTTTGAAAAAAAATCCGCTGTGGTGCAAGCCTTTTTTCACTAACCTGATATCATATATGGTTTCTTTTAACTATCTAACTGTCGAAAATGGAGAGTAGACTAAAGGTGTTCGAGGTGATCTCTGGGGAAAGGTGCTCTCATTCTTCATTGTGCATTATGATGCTGCGAACGAACGCATAGAATTGTCGCCAAGGCATGAAGTCGGGGTGGCTGTGTGATTTGAAACAACTAAGGTTTTCAAGGACACGTGTAGCGTAGTCGGAGGATGCGCCGACTGTCGTCTGCACCTAATACCAGGTTCCTGGTTCGGATTTCCCGCTCCGGCCAACCAAGCCCTCCATCCCTCCGGGGTCGGTGAATTGGTACCAGACTTGTCTGGGAAGGGTAATGCGCTGAGTTGTTCATCAGCTGGCCACCGCAAGTCATTGTATGGCCAAATACGCATGCAAACGCCTCCACGACATCCCGTAGAAGTAGAATGCGTGGCGCATCCCAAAAGGGATTGAGTAACGCCGTCCTTTATCCTTTATCCTTTATCCTTTAACGTTTTCAAGGGGTTGGTTACACAACACCGCCCATAGATGCTCGTTCTATGCCCTTACAATTGCTCCTACTTCGGTAGAAATCCATGGAGCCACGAGAACTTTCGAAGAAGCGTATCCACACCTGTCGCATTGCCAAATAGAAAAATTCCCTGCGAAATCTTCATTTTCTCCGTCAGCACTAGTCCACTAAATCTGGACCATGTTGAAGTTCAAGCATCCGACGAAAAGACCGCAGCCGATGGCTCTATGTAGTGTAACCTAAAGGTCTGATTTCATCCCTCTTATGGCTGTCCCACGCCTTCACGTTGGATGGAAAGGACACTCTTCCGCTCTCGGCTAGTACATCAGCGGTTGAGGTGAGCAGCAGAGACGTTCTTTACATGGAAATCGATTCCTCTCCTGAGATTGTATTTCGTTTATCGTGCAAACGTTGCCAGGCAACAGGAGTCATTCAATCGCCTATCATCATCCACTGATTGGTTCCGCTACACTGTCCTCGTTTCCGACGCCTCTCCCAGTTGGCAAGGCAACTTCACTTTTTAAGCGCCTTGCTTTTGACATGAAGCTCCTTAGCTGCGCTCGGTTTTTTGTCCAAATTGAAGGCTTCTTTACAAATTTTGCTCCTTCTATCAGTTCACCCTGCCCTATTTGTGCGCCGATAAAACGATTACTGAACAAACAGGAAATTACTCAAGCCGAATAATCCCCAATTCCTTCGTAGATCACATTCTTAAAAGCATAGTTCAATCCTATTCCCTTTAAGGTAAGGAAGTGGTGCACTTCCCCCTGCCTCCCTATCCTGAATTTGATCAAGAGCCCGGTGTGTGTGTGGAGGGGGGGGGGGGGGGAGGGCGGAACAAAAACAACGATGGGCTCGCTGGTTGGGAAGTGGGGAGAACATCGTTGCCCCAGTTACGACTTACTCCCCTGAAAAAGGATTGCACCCATGGCGACTTCAGACATCACTAGCTGTGCCGAAAGGAGGACACTCACCTTTGTCCTCTCTCTCTTTATATATATATATATATATATATATATATATATATATATATATATATATATACATACACTGCGACCGGAAAGTATAGGGACACCAGCAAATTGCGTAATTCTGCTAGCTACCCGCAAGAATTGATCTGAAATTTATACTATGGAATTCCTCACGGCAAAAAACATATATACGAAAGAAATGGGCAAAATCTCCCGAGGTGGCAAGGAACGGGAAAGGATCACGTGACGGGACCCTGTTTTTGAGTGACCGGAAAGTATAGGGACACCACCAAATAAGGTGCGCGGAGAAAGGTACGTTGTTGAAAACTATTTTGCTATGCAATATACTGCCGCATAATTTGCTCACTATAAAGATGGGCCGCGGATCGATGCTATCAATAGAGGAACAAGCTCAAATCAAGGTCCTCAGAGATGCAGGGCTCAGCATACGCCAAATGTCGACTCAACTGGGACGATCAAAGAACGTTATTAGCAAATTTCTACGCAGTCCTGATCTATATCACTCGAGGAAGTCTTCAGGACGTCCCAGGCTTCTTTCGACTCGAGACGAGAGGCAAATCGTGCGAATGGTTTCCAATAAATCAATCAGTTTGGAGGAAGTGCGCAAGAGTTTGAGTAAGAAAGTCTCGAAAGAAACGATTCGGTGCTGCTTAAAACGCAATGGGAATGTTGTATATACCCAGCTCCGTTCTGCTCCACGTTTGACAGAAACGCACAAAAAGAACAGGCTCGAGTTCGTCTCTAGGAACAAACGACGTCTCTGGACTAAGGCAGATTTCTTGCGTTGTCAGTTCTGACGGTAGGTAATTTAACATTTCATAGTTCAGGTGATCTTCTCGGACGAAAAGCGCTTTAACCTCGATGGTCCAGATGGGAATCGATTCTACTGGCATGACTTACGCAAGGAGAAGGAGTATTTCCCAATAAGGAATTTTGGAGGCGGCACAGTTATGGTGTGGGCGGCATTCCACGCAGAAGGAAGCTTCCTCTTGCCTTCACGTCAGCAAGGATGGACGCAGATGAATACCAGCAACTGTTGGAAACCCATCGGCTCCCATTCCTTCAACAGAATGCTGGTCAGGGATGGGTTTTTCAACAGGACAATGCACCGCCGCATGCCAGCAGATCCACAAAAGGCTTCCTCAGAAGAAATTCTGTTGAAGTTCTCGACTGGCCTGCATGTTCTCCCGATATGAACCCAATGGAAAATATCTGAGGCACCTTGTAAGGAAGATTTACGAGCATAACCAGACATATTCTTCTCTGCAAGGACTTCGATCAGCAATTCTACGCGCTTGGGATGAACCTCCTCTACAAACACTTCGAAATCATGCTGCTTCGATGCCAGCCCGACTTGTAGATGTTGCAATGAACCGCGGAGGACCAATTGAGTACTAGTTATCAACGGCTGTTTTTTATCTTGACAATGAAGTTGTTTTTTACTAGTGTCCCTATACTTTCTGGTCAATTGAAAATGGTGTGTCTCCATATTTTATTTTCTTATTTAGCTCACATCAAACCGATTTTGCTAAAATCTCTTGCTTCGAAATTCTTTGCCGTAACGAATTTTACAGTAAAAAATTCAGGTCGATTGATATCGATTAGCGTACGAAAAGTACAATTTTTAAGTGTCCCTATACTTTCTGGTCGCAGTGTATAGATACTATATATTAGGTTGTCCCATAAGTCTTCGCCGTTTTTTTCAACGATTCACTGCAGATTTCGCCTGCGGTCTCCTGCATAGCGCTGCATAGCTTTCGAAAGAGAATGATTTGCTCTATCAGAATCTGTATTGCATTTCTTTCTTCAAAATGAATTTTGTCAATTTTTAGGTCGTTGAAGTGAAAAGTGAAAAAGTAGCCATTTGCGCACTTGTTCTCTCCGCTTGGGCGCGTGTAGCGCAGTCGGAGGAGGCGCGACTGTCGCGTGCACCCGATACCAGGTTCCTGGTTCGGATTTCCCGCCCAGGCCAACCAAGCCTTCCATCCCTCCGGGGTCGGTGAATTGGTACCAGACTTGTCTGGGAAGGATAGAGCGCTGACTTGTTCATCGGCTGGCCACCGCAAGTCATTGTATGGCCAAATACGCATTCAACTCGCCTCCACGACATCCCGTAGAAGTAGAATGCGCTGGCGCATCCCAGAAGGGATTGAGTAACGCCGTCCTTTATCCTTTATCTCTCCGCTTAGGTTTTTGGCATTTTCGAGCATTTGGGAGACAATGTTCTGTACTACAAGAATATATGTTAGTGCTATTTGCTCATTTGTCCTTTATTGATTTTTAGGTCATCAAATTGGGACGTCCGAAGGAGGATGGTTATTTTTGCCGACAGCTCCTGCTCTGTGGTTAGACCTTTTGGGTTGGTGTTATATGTCGTTCGAAAGAGAATGTCTTGCTCTATACGAATATGTGTCGCGTTTATTGATTTCTTTTGAATATCAACAAAATGCCAAAAAGAGAAAAATTGTCTTCACCAACAACTCCTTCTCCTTCTTCAGTTGTTGATATTCGACAGAAATCCAATAGAAATCAGCGTGAGCCAATAAACGCGACACAAATTCTTATTGAGCAAGACATCCTCTTCCAAACGACATATAACATCAAGCAAAAAAGTCCAACCACAGAACCGGAGTTTTGGTAAAAATTCGGACGGAAAAGTCGGAATTCCCAATTTGATGACCTAAAAATCAATAAAGGACAAGTGAGCAAATAGCACTAACATATATTCTTGTAGTACAGAGCATTGTCTCCCAAATGCTCAAAAAAGCTGCGCAAAAATTACAAACCTAAGCGGAGAGAACAAGTGCGCAAATGGCTACTTTTTCACTTTTTCACTTTTCACTTCAACGACCTAAAAATTGACAAAATTCATGATGAAAAAAGAAATGCAATATATGGTCTGATAGAGCAATTCATTCTCTTTCGAAAGCTATGCAGCGCTATGCAAGAGACCGCCGGCGAAATCTGCAGTGAATCGTTGAAAAAAACGGCGGGGACTTATGGGACAACCTAATATTTATTTATTTATTTATTACGCCGCTTGACAGCGTGCACCACTAGCAAACTACAGGAAAAATTCTCTAGGACACTGAATACGAAAAGGCCATAATGGTAATAAAAAGGGATTCAATAAGAAAAAGGAAAAAAGAAAAAAATAACAACAGAAAGGAAGTAAGCACAATTAGATGGGAGCCATTGAATCGGCTAGAAAGCGGAAAGAACGGAATGACAAAATCGCTCATAACCAACTGGACAATATGAAAAGCAGGTTTCATAACAGATGTTTCACTTCTTCCGCAAGAACTTGAAACTATTTTTATCGTTTTCAATAGCCCAGTAGCTGCAATTATGTCGATTATCCTAAGCTTGAATGTTGCTTCATCAGTGCGCAGAATCCGTCCTGGAAAATGGGGCTCCCTGCTCACATTTAAAGCGTGCGATCAATGATCTCGCATGTCTTTCACGTGATTGTCAAGTTCTAACTATTAAAACAGGCACAGTGCATTTTTAATTTGGTTAATTAATAGCAAGACTGTAACAATCATTCGGCCGTGCATAATCAATCGAGTCCATTATGTAAGGTTTCAGGCGGAGGCATGGCGCAATCTTAACTATTTAGACGTTGGTGAAATCTCGTTACCCGCGCTTTCATATGAGTCTCAAATATCTTCAAAAGCTCCACTAGCAGCCATGTTGGAACCTTTCAAATGGTACCTGCATTTTTCGCAAGCTATATGTACATAGTGTGTCATTTTTTGTTGTCATTTTTCCGACATCATTTCCAATACCCTCTAACTACTTAACTTTTTTTATCATTTTTAAGCCTTTCTCTCCTCAGCTCCTACAGCACACCCTATGTCGACTATGTAGTATCTTCAGTTGCCTCAAAACGCAAACCAGCCAAGCCTGCGATGCCTCCGAAGTGCGCTAATTACTACAAAACTTGTTTGGAAGGAACAAAACAATGAATCGTCTAACGAATAAGCAGCGCAGGTCCTTGTTTAGGTCAAATATGCATTCAATTTGCCTCCATAACATCTCTCAGAAACAGAATGCCTGGTGCAGCCAAAATTTTACCCCTAATTAATTAGGCTGGGTGCCTATTAAACACACACGGGAGAACTGTTAGGTTGTCCGGAAAGCTCTCCCCGCTTTGAGTGCTTCACTTTGAACTACCATAACTTTCTCAAATCGTATCGGATTTAGTCGAGATAATCACCGTTCGAATCAGCACACTTTTGCCAATGGGCCTTGTTCCATCGAAAAAAATTAGGTGGTCGAGATTCGACGAAATCCACGAGAGCTGTTTTGGCTTGGCCCTGATTGATAAAGGTTTTACCCGTGTAAAGGTTCTAAAATTGTTTGAAAAGCTGGACATCGGTTGAAGAGAGGTCTTGAAAATATGGCGGGTGAGGCAAAACTGTAACCCTTAATTCGTTCAATTTTCGAATAGCGATTTGTGAAATGTGTGGGCAGACGTTATCGTGCAGAAGAATCGGGCCTCTTCTGTTGACCGATGTTGGCTGAGTTGACGCAATTTTCGGTGCATTTCATCGGTGTCCTTAAAGAAGGACTCTGCTGTGATCGCATGGCCTGGTGCCAAAAACGTTGTAATGGATCACACCAGCCGCCGACCACCACGGTGACCATTACTTTTTTATGGTGGAGATTCGCCTTTGGAAAATGCCTAGGGAGATCGTCGGCGTCCAACCACTGTCTGGAACGTTTCCTGTCATCATATAGAATCCATTTTTCATTACAAGTGATGATTCCATCCAAAAACGGATCCAATTCCTTCAACTCGTCGTCCAGGATTGTTTCAGGTCGACCGCTACGGGGGTCACCTTCGAGTCCGAAATCTCCTTTACTGAACCACTGGTGCACAGTGCTTTTCCCAACGCTGTTATACCCCAAACTTGATTCGTCGAGCTGTCTCGGCTGCAGATTGTCCCAATTTGAAGTCAAAATAAAATATCGTACGGAATTGCTCCTTCGACATACTTCAATAAGCCCTTCAGGAACAGAAATATAAAACAACGTTGAAAAATTAATTATTTACTCAGATAGAGCAAAAAATTCTGTACAGAAAGTGGCACTAATGCGCAATACAGGCTAAATTTTTCCTTCATAATAGACGAATAAAAAATATTAGCACAAAACGCTGAGAACTTTCCGAACAACCTATTAGCAATCAAAACACAACGCTATGATTACTGTAGTGCTGAGCAGTTCGCACGTCTCTTTGTTTGCTTTGCGATAAAAAAAAATGACTGCAAATATTTTGGTGACTGAATCAGGCCTAATGCATAGTGAGACAATGACTCGTCCCGCCTGACAAAGCATTCAGTCTACATCGCGCTTCCAGCACTTCAGACCGCTCAGCGGTACCGTACAGTGGTAATAACACGGCTCCCGAAGCCGGCTAATGCTTTCTTTTGCCCTTTATTATTTAACATGTGCTACTTTGTTTGGGTGTTGTTTTTCTATTTAGATTCCATGGAAGCGCTGTGGCCCACCTTCTCTGTGACTTTAATAAATATCTTCAGAGTACAACTTGAAGATCTCTCTCACACTCTTCTAACATGTATGTAATAACAGAATTTCTATTGAAAGCACAGAGTTTTCTGATGTCCCACTATCGAGGAGTAGAGGAGGAAGACTTAGATTTTATCCCCAAGTGTCAAGGTCACAGGTTAGGTCTAACTTCCTCACTTATCGGAAGCATAAGGATCTCAACCTGTTTAAAGGCGAATCTGATGGTTTTCACAACATGTCTATCTGTCAGTTTAAGTACGTGTTAACCCACAGAGGTTTTTTGTGGATGGTTTTAGTTACATATTTCTATATTTGTTGTTTGTGCTAGTGTCTTATACACGTGTGATTGGTAGTAATTCACGCCAGAAATAAATATTAGGTTGGAAAACATCTTCAGTTTTTTTCAAAGATTTATTATTTCACAACTACAAAGTGAAACCAATTGAGATCATCTCCATTTTGTTCCACTACACTTCTGCAAAGACTGGGTAATTCTCCAATTCCTCTCGCTTAAAAGACTGCAGTTCTGGAGTCGAACCATTGCTGAATCCAATTTTTGATGTCTTCATCGGTTTCAAAATGTTTATCTCCAACTTCTTGCTTGAGAGCACGGTAGATGGTAGTCGGTAGGGGCGAGGTCAGGGCTATACTGTGGATGTGGCACTACCTACCAGCCCAGCTCCTTTATTGTTTCTCCTGTGAGTCTTGCAACATGTGGTTTTGCATTATCATGCAGGATCATCACCGTTGACTTTTCAGGCCTCTTTTCTTGGAGAGCGACTTTCTTGAGTTGTGGCAGCAGTAAGTGTCTCTCCACTTCTGAGAGTTTCCCAGCAAATCACTCCTCTGATATCCACCAAACACTCAAGAGAATCTGCCTTTCGTGAACATTGGGCTTGAGATCAGGCTTAGGGTTCTCTCCTTTTCGTACCCATTGTCTTTTTCTTCGGAAGTTGGCATACAGAACCCAGGACTCATCGCCTGTCACAATCCGCGGCAGAAACGATTTTCTTTCGTATCTGAACAGAAGGGAATCAGCGATGGCGAGCCGTTGACCTTTCTGAGTATCTAACAGGGCATGTAGAATCCAAGCTCCAAATTTCCATGCAAAGCCAAGTCCCTTCAGATGGATTCCCACTATCCTATGAGACACTTAGAGCTTCTCTGCCAGTTGACGTGTCGTCTGCCTACTATCGGTACGAAGAAGATGGAGTAGTACACTGTCGTCCAATTCAGTTGGCCTTCCTGACCTTGCTTTGTCCTGAAGTGAGCAATCTCCCTATAAAAACTTTCCGAACCATTCATAACAGGCGCGATGAGTAGATCCCAAGCCATATATGGTTAATTTGGTCGGCTGCCTGACGTGCTGTTGATCCCTTAATGAATTCAGGAAGAATGACGTGCCGAAAAATGTAGATCTGGCGTTGAGTCCGGAAGAATGGGTAGATACTGAAATACAAGAAGGGTCTTGACCTATGTTGGCGTGCGAACGGTAGACAAGTGTGATAGGATTACGAAATCAATCAATATTGGCTAGTGTGCTTACAAGGAGAACGGTAAAAAAAAATTCGAAATGTGAAGAGACTTTTTTTCAACATAATATTTATATTTATACTTTTAGAACTTGCTTCATTTTACTTCCGTGCATTGTGTAACCAGACGTTCAACGGTCTCCCGGCCGCCAAACTTCTGGTTGGGGCTTCGCCCAAACCCGGAGAATAGAACACCCGAACGTCTTCTTCTCCTCTTTAAGCCTTCTCTCATTCATTAATAAACTTATTTTGCTATATAGAATGGTATAGCAGAATAGGGCAAAACAGGTCCATCACCTTCACTGGACCCCCCTTAACTGGCCCCTTATCACTGGTTCCCCTTTATTGTCAGCCCTTTTCCGGTTCACCCTTCACTGGTCCCCTCCCCCTTCGTCGGTCCCTACTACTACTCCCACCTTCACTGGTCATCCTATCCTTCACCGATCCCCATTACTGGTCCCACCCTCAGTGGTCCTCCTTTTATTCATCAGCCGTTTTCCGGTCCCCCTTCTCCGCCTCACCGGTCCCCATTACTGGTCCCTTCCTCACCGGTCCCCTTTTCACCTGGTCCCCTCTTCACTGGTCAACCTTCTACCGGTCCCCCTTCACTGGACCACTCGCCCTCCTTCACCGGTCCATCTTTCACTGGACCACCCCCCCCCCCCTCACCGGTCCCCCTTCAATGGATCCCCCCTCACAGGTCCCCATTGCTGGTCCCACCTTCACTGGTCCCTCATTCATTGGTCAACCCTTTACCGGTCCCCCTTACTGGAACCCCATCCTTCACCGGTCCCCCATTACTGGTCACACCTTCACCGGTAACACGTCGTCTGAATCCGGAATCCTCGCGCGACATCGGTGACGCCTCTTCCGAACCCGGACGCCTGTTGAACAACGTCGGTGACATGTCTTCTCAAGTCGGACATGCTTTGCGCGACATCGGTGACACCTCTTCTCAATCTGAACGTCCTTTGCGCGACATTGGTGACATGTCATCTGAACATGGACGCATGTCGACAACTACAACAGTTGACAACTGGTGACAACTACAACCACCGCCCCCCCCCCCCTTCCCCATTCTTCCTCCCAACACACTCCTTCAGCACTTCTGTGCAAACAAACACACACCCACCCACACACACTCACTCATCCACAGACAAACGACCGTTCTCGCTTATATATAGTAGGATAATGGTCGAAGAGGATAAGTTATGGTTAGAAATAAAATAAGAATAGCACGCCTCACCCTAGAAGTGTACCGTGGTTCTACCACCTTATCAGTGGAACAACCACTGAATAGGATTCAGTGAACAACTTGTGTGTGTTGCTCTTTCTTTGTTTGGTGTTGTATCTAGTCCTAAATCTGGGAGAACTCAAAACCTCGCCATTTTATTATGGAACCCCTGTATTATTGCTTTAGAAGGCACCGTAGGTGACAGCCTACTGTGCACTCTAAAGCAATACTATTAGGTTGGCAACTAGTTTCGTGGACTCTCAAGCGCCTTCAACAAAAGTGTTCATAAACAAATAACAAATAACAGTTTTCAACCAAAGTAAGGTCTGTTGGAATGCGGGATTGCTTCCCATTTATCAGCTACCTGGCCCATCACACAGCTGTAGAATTCTTGTGCTTTTGAAGCCAAGAATCCTTGGAGGTGCATTTTGACATGGTCCACATTAATAAATCGTTCTCCAACCAAGAAGTGCTGCAGCGAGCTATGAAGGTGCTAGTCATTTGGCCAGCCTGCGCTGTAAGGTGGCTGAGTTAGACGCTCCCAGCTAAGGTCTTCGATTTTTTGAAGCTCTCGGTTCGTGACGTGTGATCTGGCGTTATCTTGCTGACAGATAATTCCGCTCCTGAAAATCTGTCTGAACCTATTCCAGCGGAGTTCAGCCTGCGCGCGGCCAGGTTGAGAAGAGTAGATTACAGCATTAATGCTGGAGCCGTTCTTGACGAGCTCCCAGAAGTTAGTACCTTCTTGACACCACCAAACGGAGGGAACGTAGCGAACCGGACGCATCAAAAAATAGAAGACCTTGACTGGGAGCGTCAAACTCATCCACCTTACAGCCCAGACCTTGCGCCGAGTGACTACCACATTTTTAGTTCGGTGCAGTACTTCTTGGCTGGAAGACGATTTAATAATGTGGACCGGGTCAAAATGCACCTCCAAAGATTCTTGGCCTTAAAAGCACAATAATTCTATAGCCATGGGATAGACCAGCTACCTGATATATGGGAAGCACTTCTGCGTTCCGAGGGATCTTATTTTAATTAAAGATTGTCATTAGTTATTTGTTAATAAGTACTTTTGCTGAAGATTCTTGAGAGTCCACGAAATTAGTTGCCAACCTAATATAAGCACAAGGGAGTCTTCTGTAAATGTTTAGCCTTATCCGTGTAATCTATGCAGAGATCTAGTCCGTGATGTCGCCGTTTCAAGCTGTAGAATGAGTCACGTTCGAGATGCTTGAATGTCACTGTGTAAAATTCGCTTCGGTTTCGAGAATTCTCTCCTCTCATCAAACTAATAGCCATTTGCTAGCGATTTCTTGTACTCTTTCGCTACGATAAAGTATTTGAGCTCAAGCTCTCTTGAGTACAGGAATGTCGAAGGCTCTCATGTAATCTGAACTTCTGGAGCTGCCTGCAACCCACCATATGTTCCATGATTTTGATCAACGCCAGAAATTCTCCCGCTCTGTTTGTAACAGATGCACATATGCTGCCTCCTGATCAATCACCTCTAAAATTTTGGGAAGACTGCATTCTGATAGGGTATTGCCAGATTCGCCCTAGTCGTGTGGAAATACGCCAGGCAGATTCAGAAGTACATACCGTTTCTTCCCATGTTTTCCTCAACAGTCATCGGAACACGAAGTAGCTCTACACGGTGCGTTGAGAATTTCCCTTCCGGGTTTTCGTCAGCGGCGATTTCAAGCCTCGACACTTCGGCTTATGATCCTTAGATATACAGGGACTCTCGTTCCTATTGACATTACAGGGAGATTATTGATTATATGATAAATTAAGACCTTTATGTGCTAGTATTTCTGTGCCGAACGAGGTGATAAGGTGGAGCAATTCATTTAGCGGGCTAAGATTTCGACCTGTTCGTCGTCTTCAGAGGCCCGCAGATCCATCGTTGAAGCGGAGGGACGTCGCTACGCTATTACTAGCCGAGTGGTGACAAAAATTAAAGGGCTTGATCTCCAAGATCTCTCTTCGCGAATTCTCGGCATTTTCTTAGTGTGTTGTGAGTAGAGAAATAATCCTAGTTCCTGAACGCTGTTGGTCCATTGAGTAGGACATCCAACCACTAATAGCTGGTTAAGTCAACATTACTCAAGTCCTTCATCTCATGGTTAGTTATAAGTGAAAACGGTTTTACCCCGAGGTGAAACGACACTGCTCTTTTTTTCCTCCTGCCTCCCCTCCCCCCCAACCTCCCCCTCCCCGATGATACTTCCTTACCTAGGCGCTGGCAAAGAACGGAGTGAGAGTTAAGCACGTACGTGTCTCACTGAGTCCCGACTCACGTGTCACCACGTTGCCGCGACGTCTATGACACTTCTTCACCCCGACACATGTGTTACGGCTTCTGTGAACCGTTCTCTGAAACCCGACACACATTGGGTGATATTGAGGGAAAATGCTGGTCCCCCTTATTCTACCCCTGCCCCCCCCCTCCTCTAGCTATTGTTCCTCCTTTGCTGATCTCCTCTTAACGGGGCGCCCTCCTACTGCTTCTCCCCTCACTCGGAATCCCTACGCAAGTTGGACGACATCTGCCACACGTCTTCTGCATCCTTACGCACGTTGGACGACATCTGCAGTACTCTTCTGAATCTCAACGCACGTTGGACGACGTCTGTTCTCGACGCACGTTGGACGACATCTGCGGCACGTCTTCTAAATCGCTATGTTCTGCACTTGATCTCCATTCACACCCTGACGCGTTGTCCGCTGAATATACCGTAAATTTGAGCGATCCGCCGCTAGGGATATAGTTCGCCTGCAATCTCCCATGGTTAAGCCCAAAGAAAGCCCGGCTGACATACGTCGCAGTCGTAGGAATCTCTTGCCTTCAGTCCTCTCCCCGCGACTGACAACGTGACCCACGGTTTAAGCGGAATGTATATGGTAAGGTGAGCGGTCTGGTGCAGTTGAATCCCAATGAGTTCTTGGTAGTAACTAATCTCTCGGTCACTCGTGGTGGCTCTATTAAACTCAGACATTCATTTGCTAGGGCATGTACCGTTTGCTGTTTGTTTGCTAGGGCAGGTCTCGAATCTTCACCAACAGAGTCCTATCCACCTTCAATCGGTGGTTAGCCGCCAAAGGTCTTCTGAGTATGAAATCTGCTGCGGCGGAAAGATACTAGGTTGTAACGAATTAAATGGCACTGGCTCGCGCCATTTTTTGGCGCGTCTTTACGCGTTTGATCAAGAACAAACCGTAACATGTGGCATATCATTTAGAAGCGCAAACTTTGCTCTACCGGTGAGTACCAAATTTTCTATGTAAAAGTGGGAAAACTTTAGAGTTTTATTGACTTTTTTGCAGATGGACAAAAGGGTAATCCGAGGCATTTACTTGTATGAATTCAAGCTGGGCATACAGCTAAGGAGGCGGACGAGAAGATCAACGCCGCATTCGGTCAAGGATGTTCCACAATTCGGACGGCGTATCGCTGGTATCAGAAGTTCCGGAATGGAGATGAGAGCTTGGAAGAACATGAAGGTCGTGGGAGGCATAGTGATGTTGATGAGGACAAGCTGAGAGATGTGGTAGAGGAGGATCCACACAAAGGTACCAGGGAGATAGCGAAGGTTCTTGGCGTCAGTCACAACACAGCTGCCCGGCATCTGAAGGAAATTGGAAAGACCAAAAGCTGGAAAGATTGGTGCCTCACGGGCTGTCTGAGGAGCAAAGAAACCGACGATATGAGATCTCGTCCGCACGGCTTCTACCGAACGAAACGGACCCATTCCTTGATCGCATCGTAACCTGTGACGAGAAGTGGATAATGTACGACAACAGGCGACGATCGGCACAGTGGGTGGACAGCGATGAGAGCCCCAAGGTTTTTGCGAAGCCGGAATTGCACCAAAAGAAAGTAATGGTGACAGTATGGTGGTGTTCGCTGGGAATTATTCACCACAACTTCCTCCCTCCCGGTGAATCCATCACGGCAGAGAAGTACTGCATTGAGATTGAAGAAATGATGAAAAAGTTGAAGGATATCCGGCCGGCCTTGGTAAACCGAAGGCGAGTTCTCCTTCTGCACGACAATGCTCGCCCCCATGTAGCACGAATGACGTTGCAGAAATTGAATGAGCTAAGCATTGAAACTCTACCACATCCTCCGTTTTCTCCCGACCTCTCCCCAAAAGACTACCATTTCTTCAAGCATCTTGGCGACTTCTTGGTAGGGGAAATATTCGAATACCAACAGGATGCCGAAAGTGCCTTCGAAGATTTCGTCAATTCCAGAACTTCTGATTTTTACGCTACTGGGATGCAAAAGCTTGTCTCACGTTGGCAAAGATGTGTAGAATCAGAAGGTTTTTATTTCGATTAATAAACTTGCCTACAAGCCGAGATATTAATCAAATTTACAGTGTTTCAGTGCCATTTATTTCGTTACAACCTAATATTTATTCCAACGCTGTCCTGGCCAGTTCTAGTCCGGGTCTCGGAAGTAAGTGACGGTGTTGTGTGTTGGTTCTCTCTACTGTTCTACTTCAAGTCTAGTTCTTCTTTTCGGTTCCTGATTGACTGACTCACTTTAGCATTTTAGTATTTTACCATTTTATAATCTTTTGTTACACTGGTATGCTTTCCATGTTTTACTGATAAAAAAGGTTAATGCTAAAGTTGTTCATATGGCAACGTGAAACCAATCGTAGGCGGTCGCGGAAGCTGGATTGGCTCGTGGAGTTTTGATGATTCTAACTAGATTAGCGCATGGCGTATTCCGCAACTCTTCTGCGCCGTCTTATCTCTGACGAACGTCGATCGGTGATCGTCGTCCGTGAGTGCACCGATAAGAAGCCCAAACAAAAGTATTCCATGCCCGCTGCGCTGGCTTCGTATGCACTTCTTAGTGCATAACGAGGATCGTTCGTTCTGAAACTTCGCTTGTGCTGCTCCCTTTAGAAGTAGCACAGAGTCAGGCGTGCGTCGCTCTGCTCACCTTACGATTCGTTAGATTTGAAAGTCAATCGTTCTTTGAGCCGTGAACCAGACTGTCTTTCTCTGCTGTTACAAGTGTTCAGCTTTTCGCCAAATTTTGAGAGCATACACGACTGCTATACGGTGAAGCTTTTTCTGCTGAAATTTTCATGTGATCCTACATCGTTATTCTCATTTTGTTGAAGGACTTGCTTGTAAACAATCTCCGAGCTCGCAACAACAACTCGGGGCGTTCGCCTAACCGATCTATGCTTTCTAGAGAGCGGTCATATATTTTACAAATACTTCACACTGTAGATTTAAAATTTTTCAATAATGCTAATTTAATTAAAGCATATGGGCGCGTGTAGCGCAGTCGGAGAAGGCGCCGACTGTCGCGTGCACACGATACCAGGTTCCTAGATCGGATTTCCTGCCCAGGCCAACCAAGCCTTCCATCCCTCCGGGGTCGGCGAATTGGTACCAGACTTGACTGAAAAGGATAAAGCGCTAACTTCTTCATCGGCTGGCCACCGCAAGTCATTGTATGGCCAAATACGCATTCATGTCGCCTCCACGATATCCCGCAGAAGTAGAATGCGTGGCGCATCCCAAAAGATTGAGTAACGCCGTCCTTTATCCTTTATCCTTTTAAATTGAAGCATGAAATTATATTTCTAGCCTCTTAAGCGTTAGCCTTGCTGTCCAACGGTGAATGTAGCCCTTTAATGCATCAAATCGTCCAAGAATGTTGGGCACCTTTCAAGTTCAATCACCTCTCTATTCAACCCTATTGATGAAGCCTGCTTATTCCTCCCTCTACAGGGTAGCTGCACCAGTCTAAAGGTGGGCCACACTTCAGCGTGAGCAGATGGATCACCACTCGACCGTTGGAGGACATTGTTGGTGTTAGGTTCTAGAAAACCTTCAGCAGACCTCTGATTTCCAGGTGACAGGCAGACATGAGGGAGAGAGTGCATTGATGTCGTTTAGCTTAATTTGCGGGATCCGCACACCTCGTTTCTCATTAGAACCACCTCCGACGTCACAACGTGGTCTCCTTTGAAAATCCGAGAAGGATGGTTTTTCCGAGGCCTTTGGTCCATGTATAGAAACAGACTATGAGGACCCTGTAGCCTTTATACGCTACCCGTAAGGTGCCCAGTGGTGCTTCATGCACTTTGTACCTGTGTATCACTGGTTTTGAACATTTATACATCACCATGTTGAATACCACAACGTACCGCTGGAAAAATGCGCAGAAAAGGTCTGAAATGGTGTAGACGTCAGAATCCCCCAAATCTCAACCAATCAGTTGAAATGCAAAGTGCCGCAACGCAGAGGAGCCAAACCCCTGGCATCTCCCGCGCGAGTAACCCTCTACCCACCTGCGCTCGGAACCACTGGCTGCAGAAACATTGCGGGCGTACAAGCTCCCAAACGCGTGCTGCGCCGTATGCCATTGTGACCCCCTACTCCTTGGGTTTAACGACTTGCAAGAAATAAACACATTTCCAAACCAATTGAGGGATGAGGATTCTCCCTATATGACTCGCTCCCCCCGTTCAGACATACGCTTCAGACCCTTCCCTTGTAAGCGAATCGTCGTGATGAAATTCGCCTAGGGCGCGGTTTTTCTCAACAAGTGTTCGGGAACCTACTGAGGTATCTGCATTCCTCCGGCTGATAAGCTTCTGCTAATAGAGATACCGCCGGTGCGAACCACTCAACACCATACGATTCGCTCTTGAGTCACTGTGTGTGTGTGTGTGTGGTCTGTGGACTGCAACGTGCCGCTTGGCGCTTTGAGTCACTATGTCATCCATTTTTTAGCGCACTCTAGGCTGCAGAGAGACATGAACGGAAATACTGGCTTTCAAAGGGAAAATAGACACTTGAACAAAGTCCACCAGAGTAGTAAGTTTTGGAGCAAAGTCCTGTACCCCTCATTCTCTTCTCGACTCCACCTCAGATGTGGCAGGTTTGTCTCGCGAGTTGATAGCATCTTCTTATTGGTGTGCTTCTAGATTCACATGTCTCTTACTAGGGAAGGGTTCCGATCTTAATTTCAAGTTGAGACTAGGATCATTAGAAGGAGCTCTGAATGCTGATTACGAATATGGGTGTTAAAATTGCAAAATGAAACTTCTTAGCGAGTTATGGCCTGCCGAAGTTGGGTGGCCTCACCACAGGCTGGCCGTGCGACACAGATGGCGCGAGAGTTGTGAGTCATCGGGGTTCCGTGGGAAGCGCCAGCCATCTTCGGTAGCGGCGCAGGGGTAGTGATCCTGATCGTCAGGTGCGACGTCATTGGCTCGGTTTTCATTGCTGCTCGTTTTCTTGCAAACCATACTTCATTTTCGAAATGACCTTTTATTCTGAATTATGACACGTGCCTGATTAAATAGCCGGAAAACTACCATACACGTTTGTAAAAATGCTTGCAGGCAAGAACCTGCTATGATGAAACTGCATTTTTATTTACTATTTTGCACAAATAGACTCCAAATCATATATTGAACAGCTAGATGTGTTTCCAGCTACCTTGGCATTCATGAAGCAAAGGAAAAAGTGTGTAAAGCAGATATGTTGCTCACACAATGTACATCTTATACATGCAGCCTCTCTACAACTAGCAACAAAACGGTCTATGGTGCAATCCCTATCGGGGGGGGGGGCAGCCCATTATGAGTTGTTAAAGGTAACATACAACATGCAATGCAACATGTGAATGCCTTAACTTACCTGATCGCCTTCCTTGGAAATGTCCGAGTGTTACGCTGAAACATTAAAAAGCTTTCATTATGAGACTATGCACGGTGCAGGAGGGGGGGGGGGGGGGGGGGGGGGGGGGGGGGGGTGGGGAGGGGCACTATGCACGGCAGCACGGTCGTGATCCAAAACTCTTTTTGCTTTTGGAAGGAAATCGCAGACCGCTATCCACTAATTGATTAAGGTAATAACGTTGCTTACGAGTTTATGCGGTGTTATAGTACTGTAATTGTTCCAGGGTTCTGTTCAATTTACTGCGTTTCCATTACTTCCTCCCTCCCACCACCCGATTAGGAAAGCAAATTAGAAAGCCGATTTTGGTATTGGGAGTACAGCACTTTATAAGGAAAGCATATTTATACATATTTATATGTTGCCGTGCATGTTGCATTACTTTAAAAATTGCAATGGACTGCCCCCCCCCCCCCCCCGATAGGGATTGCACCCAGTCTATTTGTGCAAAACAGTCAATTGTAGCATCCCACTAATCTCAAATTTTCATCCGTTTCCACATCAACTGAAGCTACAGCACCGTCGCGTAGAATGGCTTCGAACCTTTTAGCGATCTTGTTCTCCTCACGAATTGGTGAATCGTTGTCGTATGGTACCCCAAATTCAGCGAGAAGAATGGGCACAACCATTGCTGATGAAAGGGACGTATGGAGTAAAAAGAAGCTGTAGATCAACGACATGTTGTTCTTCCTCATCTTACATTATTCTACTTACCGCTTTGCTTTATACGTTTTTTCCTTTGTTCCACGAATGCCAATTTCCCTAGAAACAACTCTAGTTGTTCAATATTTGATTTGGACTATGTTTGTGCAAAATAAATCTTACTATATATAATTCGCCTAATCCGTCGGTCACGTTGTCAGTCACGGGGAGGGGGACTGAAGCCAAGACGGCGTATGCCAGCCGGGTTTTCTTTCAGCTTAACAATGAGCGATTGCCAGCGTACTGAAACCCCGGCGGCGGATCACCCAAGTTTACGATGTATTCAGCGAACAACGCGTCAGG